>OZ026622.1:58004120-58088620 GCA_964020975.1 Hermodice carunculata | reverse complement strand
ATTTGAGTTAATGTAAAAATGTGATCTCCTACTCGCCTACCTGGTCTAAAACCATAGCCAGTGCTAAATGGGCGGCACGAGTAGTAGTCTTGTACGTTCACATCCGGACTGCACGTAGCTTGGCTGTCACTCTCAGGGGCGTGGAAGCGGGTACTCCCATGGCATTACTAATCCATTACGGATAGGCTCTGCGGGAAAGACTCCCTTTTTCAAGCAGTCCGTCCTGAAGGACCGTGTCACTCGCAAAGACCCCATGTCATGAATTAACTAAAGTATGCCACCACAATGCACTGCTCTGTGCTTGAGGCTGAACGGAGGAGAACTTTATTGACACAAACCGTACAAATTACAGTCTAGTCATAAACCACCCCCCCCCCCCCAAAATATCACATATAGAAAGACATACTATACAATATCGACATACAAGTACATGTATCGACATCAGGTGCCCCATGTATCTTTTAATAAATGGAATTTTCGTAATTATCAATGACCTAAAAATTCATACCGTTTTTCAAATGCGTCATTCACAAAATTAATCACAGACTCACAAATTAAATAGTTATTACTTTCTCCACCTAAGGTCATAATGTACACAAACTTTTCATCCCTATAATATAGGCCTATTGAAGAGAGTAAAATTTTTATGTTTCTCAAATCACCATAATGTTTACACTAATTACAGTCCAACATGAAATATTTTTCATCCTCAATTGCATCTAAATTACAAATTTGGCATTTCCGCATCTCCACAGGTGGTTTTGGCCTTGTATGTGATCATATCTCTGACTTCAGAATTTGACACACCTCCTTGCAGAGATCTCATTCCAGACAAAAGCTCAGAAAAGTTGCTTAACATAACAGTGCATAATTTTATTTAATAAAATGGCTTCACAGGTTGTTATTTTTTTGTCGCATCTATTGCAGTAAAAACTATACTTTTAACTACATTCTGAAAAGCTGGTCATAAATGAAATTTTGAGTGATATTGGGTGAACTTGTGAATTATGGCAGCAGTGACATGTTGGGTTGATAGGACAGCTTGGCAAATGACACAGAAAGTGGCCCTGTGACCAACAGACTCATTCTGACAGCATGCACACCATAGCATGACCAGTGGGTAAAGTCGGGGGGGGGGGGGGGGAGGGGGGAGGGTGTCACACTCACTGTAATGGGACATAATGCTGTTCTTGTCTCAAGTCTATTATCAGTATGTACTAAACAGTAAACTGAACAGTTTACATCAAAATATGTGTAAATTTTGCAGTTTATTATAAATATTGCAGAACAATAAATCTTGATTGTGTCAGTTTTCAACACCCCCCCCCCCCAAAAAAAAAAAAAAAACTCCAACGCAATACTTCTGTGATTGTGGGTTAGTGTTTTTTAAATCAGCATATACAATTCTGGCTTGGATACTTCTCCTCAAAAGGAATCTACCTTGTCTTCAGCCACTCTTGCATTTCGGCAATGTGATTACTCATAGTAGGACACTTTGATTCATTAATTTTGGTGTTATGATAACTAGCATTATCAATGACTATGACACTTCGTCTGTCCAAAGAAGGTAGTAAATTTTCCTCTCACCACTTCAGGAATACACCAGCATTCATTTCAGAATGGTAATCTGGATTTTTGAGGCTTTTACATGTATTTCCAACAAACACTAAGTCACAACCCTCTATAAATCCTGTTTCTGCACTAGTAGCATGTAGAATGACAAGGCAGCCACCTTTCCCTGAAGGAATATTTGGGAGTTGTATATCCTTGTGTTCCAGAAGTTCTACAAGGCCTGCTGCTACTAGCACAGGATACCAGCTGTGGGATTGGTAGTGATTTTTGTTTACCCAGCTTTCATCAACATAAACAAACTGGTACCCGTCGCTATGGTACTGTTTAATTGACCTAAAAAAAGTGAGCACTTAATG
Source organism: Hermodice carunculata (assembly GCA_964020975.1). Lineage (NCBI taxonomy): Eukaryota > Metazoa > Annelida > Polychaeta > Eunicida > Amphinomidae > Hermodice > Hermodice carunculata. The sequence continues at coordinate 58,086,692 of OZ026622.1, read as the reverse complement.
CAACGATATCCAGTCTCTGCACAAATATTTTACAGTTTTCTGTGGTACTTCTCCATTTGAAACCAGTTCCTTCAGTACATTCATCAAGAGAAAAGATGAAATATTGAAAGTACGTGTATCTTTACTCCTGGCTGGAATTTTTGGTACACTGGGCAAATCTTTAGTTCAATAAAAGTCATACACTGTACATTGAATGGGTTCTCTTATTAGACTTAATATCAAAAGTGTCTAATTTGAAGTGGCCAGACTTGGCATTTTCACTCACATCCACAGGTGCTTTGAGCCAGAGGATGCTCCAACGAGCGCACTGACACACACCTGAACAAGGGGTATATCTATAAATATCTTACATATATATATATATATATATATATATATATATATATATATATATATATATATATATATATATATATATATATATATATATATATCTATTGTTCAGGTGTGTGTCATTGTGCCCATCAGAATGCCCTCTGGCACCAAACCGGTGCTCTGATCAATGAGAGGTGACCCCCCTCTTCAAGTAAACAACTGGTGTCACTGTGTTAGGTGAAACCTTCAAAACTCATGCTGTCTCCAGGTATACAGAGGTGCTGTATGCAGACTTCTTTTCTTTCTCTTTGAGGTGTTTGAATTATTGATATATATTCAATAAAATATCATCTCTTTTGGTTGGGTCTCGTTTTCCACATTTTGGTTTGCAAAGTCTAACTGCCCCCATGCTGCCAAATCTATTCACCTGGATAGTGTCACCTCAAGTGGGTATTCCCAAGCCCACGACCTATTTCCTGGACTTCCTTAATATCCACTGCCAATTGCATCATAGCCTGGACAGGTGAACACAATAGCAGTGGCATGATTGTTATAAATGATTTTCTGTTTATTGTGCAACCCCCTTTACAAGGTGCCAGGGCTTGTTTAATTGCAATATTTTATAATGTCATTGTGTTAAAAATTCCTGAATGAACATCTCAAAAGAATATAAAAAAAGTTTTTTTCTGGTGCGGCAAAAAAAAAAAAAAAAAGCTGCCCTGGGACAAGTTTTGCATAGGATGGTGCACTGTAATGTAAGTTTTGTGATCTTTTTGGCTGGAATGAAATCATATCTCTGACTTTAGGCAGCAGGTTGGCCAAACTAGGTCAGGGGAACAACTGCTTCCCCCCTGGGCCAGCTTTCCCTGAGGCTATGTAGTTACATTCTTTAAAATACACGTTTTGGTTGGTGAATTCTGATAAAACTTAGTGAGATGTTAGAATTTTCGTCCCTTTAAAGTACCCACAAAATTTGATGACTTTCCTGCAGGCAGTAATTATTTGAGCTGTACATTCCTTTGTTATTTTAGGTGTGTTGTTCCCCTGAACTTGGTTGCCATGTTGCACTGCTCATGCTCAGATGCAATGCATCATGGTAGCATATAAACATGAATAACCTTTACCTATGGTAGCTAGTAACTTTGTCAATACCAGCTCCCAACCCAACCCCCCCCCCCCCTATTTTCTTATTGATTCTGTTCTCATTGGGTTAAGGTTTCATATTAAAACTATTTACTGCTGTAGCTTTTATCATTCCTTTCGTATAGTTCACCTTGTGGTTTATCTTTTCAATATGGTACCTGAATATACCTTTACCTGTTGCTTTTTTCTTGGTTTAAACATATTTTATAAAATCAATTGGGAAACAGGACACAGTCCTATATGGATCCCTCTTGACCTTTTATATTTACCCCCAAGATACTCATATGGCTAGTTGTCGACGCCTGTGTTAACTCCAGGATATATCAGAACATGAGGTTAAATGAAAGCTTGGCTTATACACACCCACTTCCAAGTTAACCTCAAGTTACACTATGGGTTCTTTTTAACCTTGCCCCAGCATGGTTAACAGAATTTCTTGAGATTGCGCTTTGCTTTTTAGCAAGATTAGTCTCATATAGTTTTGTCATTTCCTGGTAAGTCACCTTATTTGTGCAATGACGATTCTAAATAAAAGTTTGACCATCTCCGGTTTCAAGTATCTTTTCCACAGTTTATGTTTCATCTTTATTTTTGCAATAGTTTTCCTGTCCAAGGACTTAGAATATTTTTTACGTGGCCTTACATCTATCTTCTTTTGTGGCACAGATTTAAACTCAGGATCAGTAATCTTATCTGTAAAAATATCACATTGTTTGATCACACTGACCCCCAAAGTCACTGCCTGCTGAAAATACTTTTGGTAGACAGTGGCTGTGGTGGTCAGTATGTATGGGTTCATATCTACCAGAATATGAGGACAACCATTCTGCTGGTTGCCCCTGTAGTACACAAGTGTTTACCATATGGGGAATACCACAGCATAGGACATGGGGTATATTTGGAACTTTAAGTACCAGCTTTGGTGCACTCAAGTTCTCCAAAGTCTTATAAACAAATGAATACTTAATGCATTGTTTGAGTGTACATGTACATGCATTTAGTCTGTGATATTTGGTTGAGAAGTGAAGTCCCTTTGCCCAATTTAAAATTCAATCATTTAAGTAAATAAGCAATACATAGTGAGCATACACATAGCTGTGAAGGCTTGAAATGGTTCTTGCTTTAAATAAATTTGGCACGGGAAAATCAGATTTGTGACATAATTCTAACGTATTGTACCACCGTAGAATTAATGATATTTATCTGCAGAAAGGTTTGATATCAACATACATGTGTATGTAGGGCATTAATGTTATCACTAAAGCACCCAGGAAAAGTGTATGCTCAGTTAACATATTCAGAGTTCCAAAGACATCCTTGACAGGCGCATAATACTAGTAATATTAGATCTTCTTATAAAGAATCTGATTTCTGGTTATTTATGGATCTTTTTTATTGTTTTTGTGATGGACAGGGCTGTGTCTATTTCTATGGTGTTTCTGAACAAATATCTGCTGAGCAGCAAGGAACTCAAGGTGAGTAAATCTAAGTTTTGATTTATTTAGCTGTGATGTGGGTTGGATTCCATCCAGTTAGTCCTCAGATCCAGATGAAGGCAGTTCAAGGCACTATCAGCAAACATTCATGTACAGTGTTCAGGTCCTATAAAAATACAGGATGTTCCAAAAGCTATAGGTATCTGTAATATAAAGGCTTTTAAATCTGTATTATTATTATAATATGGATTTAAAAGCGATCTGTATTACCGCTCTCCCTCTGGTAGTTTGAATCATTTTCCATAAATTTATGTTATTTTCAAACAGACCATGCAGTTTATCAACTGGTTACTGTATGGCTATCGTGTTGAAACCACTTGTGCTAGTAAAGTCGGTGTTTGTGTTTTTTTATCCAAAATTAATAGATCTACATTTTTTCTGCATGACATAATTAAACTTCGATGCCAATGAAAACAAAGTGTGAGCTCATTTTTTCTCAGTTCCAAAGACATCAATGACAGGGGCTTCATTGACTGGTCATATTAGACCTTCTTACAAAAGTGTACATTTTATTCCATAGTGTAGAATTTTAGATCACCAAAAACAAAAAAGGGGGTAAATGGCCCATAAACTTCAAATTATTTGTTTAACTGAACATTGTTAAGGACGATAAACTCCTGTATACAGTGTTTACTTAGCAATTTTATGTTTATAGTGAAAACTAAATAAGCAAGAAGAAACCAACTAAATACCAGTCTTTATGTATTTTTTAATATGGGAGCTCCTGTATTGAATAATACATAAAGGCTGGTGCTTAGTTGGTTTCTTCTTGCTTATTTGGTTTTGTACTTTTTGTTGAAACCCCTGCATCACTTGCTGATCCTGTACACTATGCCTGGGTCAGTAGTGTTGGTCTATCCACTCACCTTGAGCATTCAGTTATGTTTATAGGCTATTTTCACAAAGAGATGGACATGACAGTAGATTTTTGTAATGGTTAAAACTTGCTCACTGCTTATTGTGAAATAGTTGATTTTGTGTTTGTTGCCATAGAAACAAGCCAGGTGTTAAAAGTTTCTGGTAAATGTGTTCAGTGCATGTTCTGGCACCAGTGGAAGTTTTTCTTTAATTAAGACTGAGGGAACTGCTTTCCGTCGCATGATCTGGAAACTAAGAACCCAACCCATACCAAGGAATACTGTTGACCTGGGGCATGCTTTCTTGATAGGTCTGATCAGCAATTCTCATTCAGATTGTTCATTACTCAAAGAAATTTGTCTAAAACATGTGACATGTGACCACCAACTTTTTGAACTGCTGTATGGGGGAAAGGATTAAACCTGAATACATTTATATATTTCTCATTATGTTGCAGTTGGATGCACCTTTATTTGTGACATGGTTCCAATGTCTTGTCTCTGTTGCCCTGTGTGGTGTTCTCAGTGCAGGAGCCAAGATGGCACCTCAATATATAACTTTCCCAGAATTCTACATAGACATCAAAACTGCAAAGCAGGTCAGTATACAACAATGACTAAATATTGTATCCTTTCAGTTGGGTAGTATTTGTATTTGTTCACAATGATTTTGTTTGTTTCAACTGAATCACGAAAGTTCAAATGCTTTTATTGTTCAGGTAACGAGATTACAATGTACTTTTTAAGTATTCCTTATTATATATCATGATCCATTATACATCCAGACTTACATTTGCATTACAATTGATGGATTTAAATCAGAGAAGAATTCCATAGAATACAATGTCATGCCTGTCTGCAGTTTCCTGAAACAGTACATAACATCATTAACCAAAACACCAGGTGTGACAATTCATCCATCAGAGTCAAAGACACTTATTATGCTGGAAAAAAGTGTACTACTACATTGTATTTTGCAACATACATTTATAACGAATTACCAGTACAGAAATTGGTTTATTGTTTTGGTGTTTTTATCTTTACCTGTTTTGAATGATTAAATTGAATCATAAAAAAATAAAGTACTGCAATTCCTAAACAAAGGATTTTTTTTTATATATTTGTCTATCAACAACAGGATTTTTGTCCAAAAATGCATTTATTGCAACGTGTAGGGTTTTGTTTAATAAAACATACTTAAGAAATCAATCTTTTGCGTTCCAAAATAGTAAGCACTCTGAAAATTTGATAATGTGAAAATAAAATAATTTACAGTACTTTATGAAAATACTTAGGTGTGTTAATTATACAATACAGTATAATGTCTCCAGTTGGTTCTACTACAGCATATACTGTATAAAGAATTCTAGAAATAACTTTTATCTCCCTGCCGTTTGTTATAAGGAACATCTCGTACTGCTATTAATTTTACGTGGTTTTGCATCAGTTAAAATCGACTGTTTCAATGTCCTGTTGTAAAATGCTGAAAATGGTATAAGCTATTAAGATCTTCTTGCTGAATCTGTATAAATTGCAAAAGCCATGGGGTGACCTACACATTTAAAAATTTGTTATTACAATGATCAGAGATGAAATGACCTTGTGACCTTTGCCAAACAATTTTACTTTTGTTGATACATATATATATATATATATATATATATATATATATATATATATATATATATATATATATATATATAGAAGACGCATGCAATCTCCAGCTTGATGGACTGATAGTTTTTGAGTTGCTAAACTGTAGAATAGCAGTACTGTAAGTCATTTCTAAAGGACCATGGTAAACCTGGATAGCCATCTTAATGGGGAGAGTAACCTGATAGGGTAAAGCCAAATAATTCATACCCTTCATCAAACAGCAATCAGTGTGAACAGAAACTTCAGTAAAACATTCATGGTATTCTGAAGGCAATTTTATGTACATAGTCACTGCATAAGTGTTTTGTGATCAATGATCACATGCTAAAATCCAAGGTACAGTTTACTTTGAAAATTTTGAGTGGCAAAAGTGGCAGTACATGTGTAAATGTAAAATTTATGAGGCAATTTAGGGAATCTGTAACATAGTAATTGTTACACATAAAGCAAGCAGTTCTTGTGTTGCTGTCCTGAATGTCACTTACAAAGTGAAAGAGGAATCACAATGTAATTACCATAGCTTAGCAAATTCTGATGTGAAACCATTTACATGTATATTGTGCACTGCAAAGTGCTATGAGTAGACCCAAGCAGTTCCCTGATACATATGTATGTAGCAGGGCGCAACTTTCTGTTTTCTGTTGTGGTCCTTAGGGCAACTTGTTTTGATATCCTCCTATTCTAACTCACTTGTCCATCCGTTCAACCCATGAAAATTTGTTTGGAAACAAAGTTTTGGCAAGAGCTGTAAAAGTTTTATTGGGTCTGTTTGCATCTCACTTGTCACAGAGGAGAAGACATGTGAATACAGTGGTACCTGCTCTAAAGACCACCTCCAATTTAAGACCGCATGTCTTTTTAAGACCACTCTTTCAAGACCCTCTGCTGTATTTACATGTTAAATATACCTTCAATTTAAGACCACCTGCAGTATGAGACCACTTTTTGTTGGCTGTAAGGGTGGTCTTAAATAGCAGGTACCACTGTATGTGATTCCTCTGTAGGTATTTACTGTGGTACACTCTGTATGTTGCCAGTATCTCAATATTATGTACAGGTACCCAACAAGTCTTTGTGACCAATTGACCTCAAAGTTTATGTCATGATGGTGAAGCTGATTGTATTAATCTTTTATCTCTTTTTGATTTTCAGGTGCTTCCATTATCACTGGTATTTGTAGGAATGATCTCCGCCAATAATCTATGTCTAAAGTATGTGGGAGTAGCGTTCTATTTTGTGGGCAGGTCCCTAACTACAGTTTTCAATGTGGTAAGTGTTTGTAGGAAACATACACAATAGTGGGCCATATGAGGGAATGAAAGTGGATTTGACAGAAAGAGGATTAAAGTTTGTAGTGCTTTTTGTTCTATATTTTCTGAGGCCATCTGAGTGGCATCCAGGCCATCACATTTTAAACCACAATATCTGAAGAAGGTTTACTGCAACTTCATCAAATTTTATCAGGGATGAACCTTGGGATGTTCCAGAGCCCAGCTGCAAACTAGCTGCATTTGATCACCAAAACAGTTTTACTTGGTCATCAGAATCAATAATTATTTATATCCTGGATGGCAGTTTGAATCTTGTTTACAGATTCAACTGAATCAGATTCTATACTATGCTTATCAGTATTTTTTGCTGTGTCTAGAAATTAGTGCTTCTGCAACCACGTACATGTAGGCATCAAACTGAAAAAAAAATAACGGCAGTTAAGTTAAAGCTCTGTACATGTAGCAGTATATAATTAAGGAAACATTGCACATGTCAGCAGGTAATCCTCCAGACAAAAAACATTCAGGATGGCAAATGATTACCTCCAAAGCTGTATGCAAATATTTTTCATGGATTTTTTCTTTTCTAAAAATCTATAAAAAAAAAAAAAAAAAAATATGTAGCACCAAAGGAAAGTAGAGTGGTGCCACAAATTCTACCAATTTTAGAGTATAGATCTATGTGAAGTTGGGATGGTGAAAAAGAATTTGATGCCCATGAAAAGGTTCAGCTGAAACAATAATAGAAATGAAAGCTTGGGGTCTGTGTTAAGATGCTGACATTAGGTATATATGCTGACACTGGTCGTGTCCCTCTACATTTGCGTCATAAATTTAGAATGGTCAAGCACTGGTCACATATTCTTAAACTTCCAACAGACAATGCAGTTAGGTGTGTACACAACCGTATTAGGTCAGTTATGGCATGGATAGTCCAGTTCCCCTCGACTATCCATGGTTATGGTCAGAACTGGTGCACAGTGGTATCTGATGAGATATTGAGAAGTGTCAATATGCACACGTTTTGCGAAAATCAAACTGTGCTAAATGAAGAAGTGTTTCTTTGAAACCTGAAAGATGCTGTAAGTTATATGGCCAGCATATATATATGGAATACTCAACTTGCAGCGTTGAATGCAGGTTCAAAGCTACGATCATATAGGTTGTCTGAGAATGAATTTTGTACATGGAGCCTTATGTTATAATGATAATCCAGTAGCACTCCGCTTATTTGCCGTGGTCCAGTGTCATATCTGATACAGGTGGGCAACAAAAAAAGACACTTTCCCTCTGACCTTATCCCCACCCAGGGCAAGAAAAATTGTTCAGAAATTACTTTTCTGTGGGACAAGTGACACAAAATTTTCACTTGTCCTCCCTTGTAATATCACTTGTGCTGATGAAGTGTGCTTTAGTTTGGGGTGAAAAAGCATGTTTTAATGGAAATCATTATGTCACAGAGTGAGTTTATGTGTCTGTTATGCCAGCAAAATTTAAAATTTAATAAATTATGAATTTTGCAAATAAAAATTACTTGTACATGGGAAAAGTGAAATTTGAAAGTCGCTCAAAAGGATTTCACTTGTCCCGGACAATAGGATCATAGGAATTTTTGCACCCTGACCGCCTGGAAGGCTTGGGCATTTTCTATGTCCTGTGCACCCAGTCATGGGAGCCCTGATAAGGGCTACCAACTTTCCCTTTCCTCCCCAAAAATTTGTTACTCTACTCAACTCTGTTCTTTTCTTATTCTAACATTCTATTTCTTTTCTCTCAGCACCCTACCAGAAAGTCCTGTACAGTTCTGACCCCCCCCTTTTTTTTTCTTCCTGGTAAACCCCCTGCAGGGCAAGAAAAATTGTTTTGAAACAATTTGTCTGTAGGACAAGTGACACAAAATTTTCATTTGTCTTCCCTGATAATATCACATGACTTTGCTAATGAAGTGTACCTAAGCTTTGATTCAAAAAAGCATATATTTTAATGGAAATTATTATGTCATACAGTGAGTTTATGTGTCTGTTATGCCAAAAAAAAAAATGAAATTTAACAGATTATAAATTTTGCCAATAAAAATTACTTGTCCATGGGACAAATGAAATTTGAATGTCAGTTGTTGTTAAAGAATTTTCGCACCCTGCCCCTGTCATTCCTATAAATCCATGCAACATGCTCAGATTCTCCTTTGTAAATCGCCGAACGTCCTCTAAGCTGTTAAATTTTTGATCCATTTCCTAAACATAGTTTCTGTAATCTGTATATTATGCAACACACCATACCAACCAATGGTGTAGCATCTCATCTGCCTCCTGGTAACAAACGCTCCACTTACCATTGCTACCTGCAGTCTGTTTCTGTCTTCTCTGTTCTAAATAATGAACTCCTGCCCTAGTCTGAAACTAAAGCTTGGATCCCTTCACATGTTTGAAAAGTTTATTTCATACACAAAATATAAATGATAATGCATAATACAGCAGTGATTAATGGATAAAAGCTTAATTGAATATTGAGGTTTTCAAAGGAAAATGGACAGAAAGAGTGCAATGTTACAGTGATACAGATTGTTGCACAGCCTGGGTGTTATGTCATGCTCAACCTGTGCTATAAAGAGGGTTAATCAAAAAGTGAAGTTCAGTTCTTAAATGTTTACATATGGTTTTGTTTTTAGCATTAGAAGAATAGGAATAAAAGTGCAGTTTTTTAGTATGCATAACCTTAATGGCCTCTTCACAATGCACAATGATTCCTGGTACTACTTTAAGCTTCCCACGGTTCCATTACTGTTTTCATATTTACCATAATTCTGCAAAGTTAACCCACACTTTTACATGTAGAGTCAGCTTTAATTTCAGACAGTCATGGGCACATTATTTGCAGGTAATACAGTTTAGGAACCTTTTTACCACCTTTTACTAGTTTGCTGAGTTTGCAAATAAATTTGAAGTTGTGAACCTCTCTCACCTCACAAAGATCCCACAACTTCCAGTATCATGATTGATTAAAAGCAAATTATAAGCACTCATCATATTGTCAATGTTATAAAATATCCATAAGATTATTGTGAAGGAGGAATGTTCAAGCAACACAACTTTATTAAAGGGAACTTTGCACAATTTCATGGGTAAACCAACCACGTGGCCCAAAAGATCGATAGTGGTGGCCATGTTTCTTTACTGCGGCACAAAGGCTCATGCGAGATAAACTTTGTATTTTTCCTGTGTTGACTTGCAGGCCTGACTTCATGATACTTACATACCACCTGTTAACCGTCCTTGTTAATAATCATTAAGTGACAAAAGTGTAAATATTTGGTGTATACACGGCAGTTATGAAGCCGAAAAGTAAAAGCTTTGAATAAACTTATGAACTATTTTCTTGACTTTTTTAATTTTGTTTCTTTGTCTGTTTGTACCATCTGGTTGAAAAATTTTAGCACTAGGCAAATATCCAAAGAATGTGCAGCTGAAAGTCAAAATTTTCACATATTAGCTGTAGTATCAATGTAAGCAATGAACTTTGTTTACATTGATTCGATTTGTTTTTTTTTTTTTAGCTTGCAGTATTGGCAGTATATACATGCCATGTTAATACATGTACTTGGGCCATGTACAAGTGTATGGGTGGTGTATATTATGTTGTGTCACTAAATGGAGGACTGTGTTTTAGATGCTGTCTTATTTGATACTGCGCCAGACCACTTCAATGAAAGCATTAGCCTGTTGTGCAGTTATCATTGGTGGTTTTTTCCTTGGTGTTGACCAGGAGGGAGCTGCAGGTATGCTTTTGTTTTACATCTCCATATTTTCACATTGGTACCAGAAAACTGCCTCAAAAGTTTTTTTCTCTCCCAAGGGAAGCCAATTATATGCATGTTACCCATGCATTGTATATACATGTAAAATCCCGTTTGTCTAAGTGTTACTGATTAGTTGCAGAAAAAAATGAAACTAGCCAACATTGTTTTACTGATTTCCATTTAGTATCTATAGTGGTCACTTGACCTGTCTTTAAGTCCCATACTTGTATGACTGTACAGTACACACATGCTCATGGAACAGGAAAGCAATATCAGAAACTTCAGGGATGAAAGGAATTATTGTTATGATTCCTGGCTCTTTTTCTTAACTCATTCCATACTATGGTCACAGGCCTTGGTCAGTGGTTCTGGCACTGCCTGGCAAGTCATGCTGCAGCTTCCCTTGGGGCAGCTGCAGCACGACTTGCCATGCAGTGCCAGAACCACTGACTTAAGACTATAGCCGTGTTGGTACTTGAATGAAAGATCTTTTCATGGAGAATTTAAATATGCAATTGTTGTCTTAAATCTTGGAAAATATATGTAAGTATCAGGGACTGGTATGGAATAAGTTAATGCCTTATTTAAAGTTCCATTATGCCAGCAGTTCAAGAAAACATGAGCATGGTCTATGTCAACATCTTTTTCAGTGTGCTTTGGATGCATTGTGCCAAGTCACCTCAAGGAAAACAAATGACCAGATCTTTGTTACATTACTGAAAGAGTTGATGACAAGGACGAGACATAAAATTTGAAATTTTAAGATACAAAAATTGGCTGGTGTACATGTACGGTCTCTCACAAATGTTGCCTTTGACGAGAAAATGTCAAAAGAGAAAACTAGTTTCTGCCAACATTGTCACTAAAATTCAATGGGATCACTGTGTGTTAAATCTGCACTTAACATTTCATTTTAGGGTCTCTATCAGTCATCGGTGTGCTTTTTGGTGTTGCTGCAAGCTGTCTGGTGGCTCTCAATGCAATCTTTACCAAGAAAGTCTTGCCAGTGGTTGATGACAATATTTGGCGTCTGGCGTTGTACAACAATGCTAATGCCTGTGTTCTATTCCTACCTCTTATGCTGATAAATGGAGATTTACAATCAGTATGGCATTTTCCCAAGTTGTTTAGTTTCATGTTCTGGGTATTCATGTGCGTAAGTGGCGTTTTTGGTTTTGCCATCGGTTATGTGACAGGACTACAAATACAGGTGACTTCACCTCTGACCCACAACATCTCTGGCACAGCCAAAGCATGCGCTCAGACTGTCATTGCCAGTGCATACTTCAGAGAGTACAAAGCTATGCTCTGGTGGCTCAGCAATATTGTTGTACTGTTTGGGTCAGCAGCGTACACACACGTCAAGAGGATGGAGATGAAGCGGAAACACCAGGAGGAACAACAGCAAGACAGACCTGTAGAAGCACATGTGCCTGCCACAGACATGTCAGTACCAAAAGGGGTGGCCTAGCTATGAGCGCCCCCACCCCTTCCAAAGACAAAAAACAAAACCCTGAGTAAAAAACAGTCAAACATCAAATGTTTGCTGTTTCTTTTCTTTTTTATTGCGTTGATTTTTTTCCACGGGAAAACTTTTTTTACACTTGAAAATGAAATCTGTCAAGATGCATGAAGCATGCTCATCTTGAATGAAAACTGCTATCTGTGGCTTGGGTTGAACGTCTAGAGCAAAACTTTTGCGAATAAAATCTGCAGACTTGTTCTTAATTCAGAGCGGAGGTAAATACTATTAATAATGATGGATGGATGTCCATTTGGGTTTGTATTTTACATGAACTGTACATTTGTCATGTTTGTATGGTGGAGCCATACAATGAATCTTGCTAGTTCTTTTCATGTTTGTCAAGAAAAGAAATGTGTGTATATTTTGAAGTGTACATATCCACTTATATTTATGGGATATTGGCTCCTATTTGGCAGTCACATGTGATGGCCATGATGGGGAAGATTTCAATGACAGGCTTAAATGAAAAAAAAAAATCACTGAACATTGTATATGTTTACAAGGTCATGGCCTTAACTGCTTTTTCAGAGATGAGGTAATGAAGATGGTTGGTACATAAAGGACTAAAAGTCTTGAACTTGGGGGTATATCTATCTGGCTGCTGACTTCAAATTCACCTCTTTAAAAACTTAATTTGTGCCTGAATTGAGTCAAGATGGAAATGATTGGCAGACTGCCTCATTTGCCACAAGGAATTTTAAGCAACTGTGACAACTTGGGGTAAAGGATAAATTCTTAAAAATGCATGTCTTTGACAACTTGTTGACATTACGTTGGGTATTTTGGAAGGTGAAGGAGCTGAGGCAGCTAATATACTGCACCATTTTGATTTGGTGAAGTTGGCATTCAATATATGTTTTTGCCTTATACAGTGTTGACTCTTAACCCATTCTTCCTGGAATAAAGACTGAGTCATGATCAGCAGTTTTCCTGGGTGTGGGTGATCACCTAGCACCCAACCCATGCCGAGCAAAACTTTTGACATTATGTATGTCATCTTGATGGGTCTCATCAATAATTCTCATTCAAATTGTTTTTCATTACTAACAACAAAATTAGTCAAAGTAGTGAAGCACACAATATTTGACCACCAGCTAGTTGTGGCTGGTTTAAAAGGGAAAGGGTTAAGTGAGTGTGAAATGTTGATACCAGTGAAGTAGGTCAACTCCGTATGAAGATACCATGCAGCCTGACCCTTCAGACATTTGTAAGCCCTCTTTTTAGTTAGTTTTCTGTTCTGCATGCAACAAGAGAATTGAGCCATGAGAATTTGTATGAAGACCATCATAGCATCAAATCAAAAGGAGGCAAGCTGTGAGGCAGGTCTTTGAACAAAGGGACTCTTTTGCAATCATAATGGTCATCCATATACTGTAGTGTAGCCAACAAGTAGCATGTTTTTCTATGTCAAGTCCCTTCACGAAGGGGGGTAAGGGGGGGTTTCAGTACGCTGGTACAGGTAATTATTGTTCTAGAGTGCGCAGTACGGAAAATAAAAATGTGTCAAAATTTTGGATAGTACAAAGTATGTAAAATAACAGGGCTTGCAGTACGCTAGTACGGTAAATAAAAAGCCCCAGTATGCCAGTATGGGAAACCCCTTACCCACCCTCCTTTATGGATTATTGGGTCAAGGACAATCAGGGGAAGTGTGTGCTGACATAATACTGTGATGCCCAACCTCTTGAATGCCTAAAGTTAAAACAGGTCTTGTGTGAAAAAACAGGGGGTCATGGAGATTAGCAGGCAAACTTCAAAAAATGAACAAACAGTAATGCTGAATGGTGATTGAGACGCTTTCACACGCTATGGCTTGGTGCAGCTTGCAGGGAAAGTGATGCTACTTAATATTCATAGTTACGTCGAAAAGCATCCAGGCCTGTTCCAGTTCAGCATTTAGATCACTCTCACACTAATTCTTTTGGGTTCATTCTTTTATTGCATGCAAATTATATATTTGTTATAAGTAACTGGTGCCCCGAGGAAAGCTGTTGACTCAGTCTATCAGCACTTTAAGGGTTAAAAGAGAATTGTGGTGCCCTGAGGATATAGATGTAGAGGTACTCCCAATTATTCAGGTGCATATCAAAATAACTAGTGCAAGAAATTTGCTAGCAACTAACAAAAAAAAACAAAACTACTCATAAAAAGCAAAATAAATATCACTAGCAAAAAAGACTGGGCCAGGCCAAAATTGGTGAGTGAAGCCCGGCTGCTAACCAAAACAAAGTCTGACCAGTTCTGTCACCGAGATTAACAGATTCAAGGCTGCTAACCAAAACAAAGTCTGACCAGTTCTGTCACCGAGATTAACAGATTCAAGTGCGTCAAGCTGACTTTACATGGTTCCCTGCGTTTTAGCATTGTTGTACAAGGGCTGGATGAAAGGACACCAGCATGTCAGAGAAAGCACCCAATGACCACCAGTCAGAAATGTCAGCTCACAGTGTCATTTAACATCTGTGGTCTGCAATTGCGAGAGTAACTTTGGGAGCCGTTAACTTAATATGAAAACTCTGTTTCATATAAAGTGTTAGTAAGCAGATGAACTTGAGCAATAAAAAATTTTGCATGAGACTGCACTAGTTCAGTCATATCCCAAATTTTACAAGACCATGATCTGTTTAACAAACTTGACAGAGACTCACTTGAGGCACAGCCCAATGACCACCGGTCAGAAATGTCAGCTCGAAGAGAACCTTGCTAATGTTTTTGAAGTAAATGTAAATGTGATTTATGGAGGTCATGGACCTTGCTGATAGGTCTGGTGAAAAAGAAAAATCAAAGAGGATGTGTGTTCCAGTTGGTTCAGATTACCTCCAGGGGGTGGTGTCATTTCTGCTGGGCCTTATGTGTGTAGTAGAGAAATGTAAGAGTAGATTTTGTGCTAATGTGAGAAAAATATCACATCAGTATAATTAAAGACACAGGAGACATTTCCTCGTGAACATATCAAGAAGTTTTCACTTCTGCCTGAAAAGCATAATTCTTTCTGTTGTGCATATGTACGTATGCATATAATATATATATATATTGCATGAACCCAGAAGTGAAGTGTATGACAGGGAATAAATACCTCTCCTTGAGGCTTGCTGTCTCCTGGTTTATGCATGCAGTGACCTTGCATTGCCAGCCTGTGCTTTGAGTCGAGTAACTTCTGGGTCTTACAACATGCAAAATTAAATTTGGTTTGTAAAATGACAAGATGAATAAATTTGTAGCTGTCATGTCCCAATATGTTTCTTAAAATATGGTATATTGGATTTATATTTGTGTCATCTTACAGTGAATCAAGAGTATAAAATTTGCTTGGTCCTCATGTGTTTCAGTAGGGATTTGCATAAAAATGTACCATGCGTACTTGTATGTGATTTTTGGAGGAGAAAAGGAAAGGAATCTGGTACAAGGACCTACATCAGTGCACACACTATATCCCTTGGATTATAGGAGATCTGTAAATCACTACAATTATGAAGGTTACTTTTGTTTATAAAGTGGTTGTATGTACTTGATAAAGACATTAACTCTTCTGGTGCTCAGAACCGTTCTCCTCCCCCACAACATGGCCAAATCACGTCTATGTACTAAAGTGAAACTAGTCTGAATTATCATTCAGATCTCAGATTTGTATTCCTCATAAAAAGACTGTTCATTCAAGTACCACTACGCCTATAGTTCGAGAAAATATCCCAGGTCAACAGCTTTTCTCAGCACACATTGGACCCAATGCATGCAGAGAAAAGCTGTTGACTCAGTCCAAAATTTTGGCACTGAAAGAGTTAAAAAAAGAAGATAGAGATCTGAGCATTTCATTTGGCCATTGTCATTGTGTTTTTGTTCATAGAAACATAATTTACAGCAAGAAGCTTTTGGTAACCTCTCAGTATCCTTCAGAATTTATTGGTATTCAGCTTGCAGTAACTTACATGTGGACATTGGTCTCATATATATATATATATATATATATATAAATATATATATTTATTTATTTAATCACATTGACGTTTTCCCACTCAAATGACCCAAAAGTACCCCGATGTAAATTGTCGTCTACTTTTTACATTTTTACTTAAACTTTGTTCATGTTCATTGGAACACATTTTTGGTGAGAATCGTAAATAAGACCTGCCATGATGGCATACTGCAGCTCACTGGCTTTGCTCATTGGTGGTTGAGCACATTGCACCCAGTGTGCTGTGAGGAAAGCCTTTAAATCATTGATTTTCTGATCTGGAAAGGGTTAAGCAAATGCCAAACAGGGATTGAAAGTTGGAGTATTACAGTTTTGCTGGCATGTCATGTTGTTACAGATTTTGAAAGGCCTTCAGTATGTTGTGATTGGCATGCCAAGAGAAAGTCTGCCACTAACTTAGAGGTGCAAGACTTCAGAATTTTTATTGTTGGATATATTCATTTAGTCTAACATGACACAAATGGACACCAGTTCTGCAGGCCTTGGCTGTAAGTTCTTGCAGTTCATATCCATTTTTTAGCTTTGCTGACCAAAGGTCACAGAGCTTATGGGACGGCTCATGTCTGTCCATCCGTTCGTAAACTTTTGCTCATTAGCGCAATACTGTCCACAGTAAGCCGAATATAACTTTCAGGACTCATAGGATGTATAAAAATGTAGGTCCCTTTCGATATTGGTGGCGTCACCAACAATTTTATGTAATACATGGGGTTAAAGTGTGAAAATTTTGTGAACACTCTAGCATCTTTAATTTTTGGCACATCTTCACCAAATTTGGTGGAATTGTGGAGGAGGTCAAAGTTTCAGTTGTTAATGATACTAGTGGCTCCACCTGTAATTTGACAGAAATTATGAGCCAAAATGTAATGTAAGATGTAAAATTACATATTTGGAAAATTAATTTGATTAGACTTGCCAAATTCATGGGATATATAGACCAAGGCCAAAGCTAGAATGCTGTATATAATATCAGTGACCTTGACATAATTTTGTGAGGTCACCATGCCTGTAAAGTTGAAAGAGGTTATTTTTTAATGGCAGGATGTAGCTTGGACATCAATGGCAATGTCAACACAGCACCAGGCCCATGGGCTTCTTGTATTACATAATCTGGATGACCTTAATGTTCTGTTCCAAGGTCACCGAGGACATAAAGTTAAGCACTTACTCATGGTTGTCTTGGCACATGCAACAATATCCATCACAGGAATTGTACAAATAAACTGTGATTAAATATGGAGGGAAGTGCCATCTGGTGGACATATTATACACTAAATTTGCATAAGTTTTTTTATGTTCAGAAGCCACTTGAGGATTGGCAACTTTGAAATGAAGAGGTGCAATATAGCCATGGTTCCAGCAGAGGATTAGGCCCATGGGCCTCTTATTACAACTTATCTATGGATACACGTGAATACAGTTGTATTATTTGTACATGTATCAGTTTAATTATCAAGTTGAAATACACAAGGGGTATGCACCAATGCTGAGTTCTGACTCAGTTGAGAAAACTGAAAGATAGGATGCCAGGAAATTGTACTCAGTAGAACATGTCAGATGCACTCTTCTGCTTGGTGGCAGGCCCTGCTTCCTGTGTCACATGACATTTATCCCCAATGAATGAAGCAGGGTTTGTTGATGTTCTGCGTGTCTCCACATGCTACACGTGGATCCCAAGGGAAGTGACCTGCAGTGGCACCAGCAAGTGACATACTCAATTGTACCAAGGTTCTCTCTACCCTCTTTGATGTCACATAATATACTTAACTCTTTGAGTGCCAATCACATCTTAAGTCAATCTACTTAAGTCAGACTAGTCTGAATTATCAGTAGGATCCGAAATACGTATTCCTCATAAAAAGACCTTTCATTCAAGTACCAGTATGCCTATAGTTCCAGAGAGAATACCACAGGTCAACAGCTTTTCTTGGCGTGCATTGCGCCCTGTGAAAAGCTGTTGACTCAAGTCAAAATTTAGCACTGAAAGGGTTAAATAGCAGAAGATTGGGGCCATTTTGTTGCCATTACAGTTGTGACCAGATTTTGGCTACATCAAGTTCATGAATGCTGTTAAATATTGCATTGACATTTGTGTAACTTACAAATGGCTTGAAGCGTTTTTAGTGCACTGTTCACATGGTCAGGATGTATTAAGCGGAGGCTCAATCTGCTGCTATGACAATCTTGCTACTGACAGTAAAAATATATAATCCTGCACAAGATTCACAGAACGAGAGCCTGATCGGTGACAACAGAACTGAAACATGCAGCTGTGTGCGGAATACCAGTACATCCTGCCAGCAGTCACCTTGCTATCCCACAATGGTCTTGATGGGTAGGTTAATGGTTATTAACATGAAGGAAAAAGAATTACTTCCTTATTTTCAGCAAAATGTGTTAGTGCTCAGGGCCCTGTGGATTTATTCTGGCCTTGAGGGTTTGTATAAGTAAGGTTATCTGATGTTCAAAGACCAAAAACAGGATTTGGGGCATGAGGGTTAATGAATGGTCCTTTTTCAACTTCAAACAACCAGTTTGAGCTTGATGTCTTTCTTCCTTGTACATTTAGCCTTCAGTTCAAAACAGATCTGTAAAATGCATTCTCCACATTGTAAGCCAAAGACTTTTTCTTTTTGTACATAAACATTAAGCCCAGCAGGCAGAAGGTTGCCTGCTCAGCAGACTTCACCCTTTGCTTGCCACTAACCCTTTCCCCTTAAACCAGCCTACAGACTGGTAATCAAATGCACACATACTTCAAATTTTTTTAGTACTTTTCAACAGTAATTGAAAACAATTTGAATGAGAATTTTTTATATGAGACCTTCCAGGATAGCTGTCAGATTAGTATTAACCTAGGGAGGAAGGATTTTTGGAGCTAAATGCTGTCACTTCCAAGACATGTTGAGCTTTGAAAAACAGTTGAGTAGGCAAGCAATGTTACATTCTGAAGTGTCCTCCATATTGAAATAATTAGGATGAGCTGCTGCATTCTGGGTAAATGCTAGGATGCATAAAATTTACATATCAGTATATATATATATATACAGGCACAAGTTTTATCCTCTTGTAGGCTGAATGATGTGCACATACTGTATAATCATACATATTCACAATTTCTTTTAATACACTCCAAAACAGGATTTTCAAAGTGTTCTGCTTCCTCAAATTGATCCTAAATTGGATTCCGTATCTATGAACAGAAAATAATACCTGACCCAAGTGAACCTCCTCCAGAAAAAAAAAAAATGAATATTTCATTTATCCTGCAGGAAAATTTATTATTATACAGTCACATTCACTTTTTTACTTTTCACTCACATGTTGAAATGCATATATTTAGCTAAATAAATATTTGTCGTAAATTGTCAGTTTCTGGTATAACTACCTTCTGTACAAAATGTGCAATTTTAATCTCAGCAAACAGGTTTTGCACACATTTTTAAGATAGCATTGCAGAATATTCCATAACTGCATGTACACTGCCTCTGGGGCCTATGTTTTGTTTTGTATTGGGTTAATGTTGACAGAATGTTTTGCACTACATGTATAAAGAAAAAAAGGCTCATTTTTACAGCTGTATATATAATGTTACTGAGCTCTAATATTTTTTTTATTGAGTTTAAATCTTACAATGGAACTGCTGTATATTCATGCAGGCACATGTCCTGGAACATTGTACTGTTCAGAGAAAACTGCTGCAGGTCAGAGTTGGGTTGCACACAAATGTATTGGGTGCATGGTTGGCTGAGCGGTAAGACGTTCGCCTTTCACCTCTGCAACCTGGGTTCGATTCTTGTCCTGGGAAGCATGTGGAGAAAGTTCCTACCACTTTACCCGTGCACGGTGGTTTTCTCTGAGTTCTTCGGTTTCCTCCACCATAGACAAGGTAGGAAGGTTACGCCAACATCTGTGCCTTGGAGAGTGACTCAATAAGTCAACGCTTGACTTCTTTCACAATCCATGTAAAACAGATGTTTTTGTATTTTCAAATGTAGGTAATTGAAATCAATGGGGCTATATGGAAGGAGAAACAGTTTGGGACAATGATGTCTACTGACTGCAACCACATCAAAGCATGCCAATCAAACAGAAATAGCAAAGTTTGCATCGTGAGTCAAAGAGATGGTTGAGGAAAAAAGAAATCAGAGTTGTAATCTCCTTTTTTGGCTCAAGTAGGTATTTTCCAACAAAAGTGCATGGGATGTGAAGGAATTATTGTAAAAATTCAAATTTCCTCTTGTGTTTGGCCATATATCTGAAACCCATGCATGTGTAGTCGAAATAAATTTTAAAGATGAAAGCTTTAGATTAAACCATAGAAGACAATGTTCTTTATCTTTGTGGAATGAATGATTGTGTTTTAATGGACTGATCTGTATAAATTTATATATCCATAAACATCATCAACCTGCAGTATTGGTAGTTCACAGTTGCCAAAAACATCCTTGGACAAAGGGATCATCGACCCAACTGGGTTCTTCCATATTTTTTTTACAGTTCTAAATTTTAAAGAAAAACAATTGATGTCAATAGAAGCAGGCTGTACAGAAACACTTGTTTTGGGAATGCTTCCCTTTTTCATACACTCACGTTGTTGAAATGTAAATGTAATTTCCTGACAGGATCAGAGGGTTCATTAAGCATGTGAAGCATTTGTGAACTGACACGCGAGGCAACCAGTTCATAGCACAGGTGGAATCCCTTTTTAGATTATTTATACAGAGGTATTCACAGAAATAAATTTTCATTCCACACATGGGTTAATTATACCCTCCCCCTCCCCCCCCCCCCCCCAAAAAAAAAGATGTGGGGTGGTGGAGGGTATAATCATGATTTTGAAGGTCACAGGAACCATGTGTTTATAAAGCGGGAGGTTTTCATTCTTTGCGGCCAATATATGGATCATGGCTCCATCGGGGAAAAATATTAGGAAGATTAAGTGGGTTGATACAAAAATCCTAATTTTGTTTAATTTCAGTACATGACAGGATATTGTGCATGGCATGGTGACTGGTAGTACTGTAGACAGTTCCATAATTAGCTTGCTTGTAATTTGCACAACCATATTCAATGCACAAAACAAAATGCAGGTAGTGTTTTTTGAAGAGTTCCAGGTAAAAACTTCATGTGGGAACTGCACGCATTTGAGTTACAGAGTCTAGGTTTTTTTGTTTTTTTTTTAATGCAAGCACTTAAGTATAGATTGCCTGCCAGTTTGCAATGGCAGAAATTGGTCTGTTTTTATGGGGCACTTGTGTAACATTCTGTAATATGTAGAAATTTGCTGGGATTTATTCTTAGTGAAATCACAAACCCATTCCCCCTCAACCAGCCAAAGCAAGCTGGTGGTAAAATGTCGTCTGCTTAAATAGTTTTTCAAATGAAAAATGAACTTTTGAAATTAGTCAAAATCATTTGAAGCACAGGACTTTTGCCCACCCACCAGTTTTACCTAGTTTGAGGGGAACGACTTCCAACAGAATGGGTGCATTGACACAGGAGGCTACCATGTGGTTTGGTAGAAAAAATAATTACAGTGAATATGGTGGTTGAAATGGGTTTAACTGTGATATGTTGAAATAAAATTTCATTATTTCAGTGTTCATGGTTTCATCTTTCTCAGTACATGGAGAATTACAGTTTCTGCATGCACATTCACAGCATTTGAGCCCGTATGTTATGAATTCTGACCCATTATTTTTGACACTGACATTTACATCAATTTTCATTTTGGATGATATTTTTAACTTCATGTTCAACAATCTTACAAACTACATGTATTATTTCTACTCTAGTACCTTCTATTATTGTTCTATTCTAACTGCCAATGACCATTTTGCTGGACTATTCAGACTGCTCCTCTGACCACTGATGGCCCTTTTAACCACCCCCTTCCTACCCCTGGCAGTCTCTCCGACCACCTGCAGTCCTCTATGGACCACTGGCAAGCACCTGGACATTTACCAGCATTCGTGTCCCACGCTGCCATCAATGGTCCTCGGACCACCAGCATTTCCCCGACCCATCCCTAGTACCATTAGCCAAATGCTACTGTTTCTTCATTTTGGCTACGGGCCAACATTGTCATCATTTTTAGTAATTAGTACTCAGGGTACTATATTTCATGACACCCCTCCCTTCCCCCAAATCAGTACTTTAAAAATGACGGTTTTCCCCCAAATTACAGCAAAATTGCACAAAACAGGCCAAAAAATTTAACCAATCAGTTTACCTAGGCCCAACTTTCAACCAATCAACACCTTACTGCACCTCAGCTCTGGTGAAGGAAGCCAAAAGACTCCAAGAAAACCATAATGCTCCCCCAGCCAAGAATTGAACCCAGGTTACAGTGGTGAAAGGTGAATAATGTTGCTGCTCGGCCAACAATGCATCTTTATACCATAACTTTGGGGTGGTACTTCCTAGTTTTTCTTGAAATGTGATAGTCTGTGTTTTATGAATGTTTAAAATGCTTGTAAATGAACTTGACATCATTTTTTTCCCTAACGACAAAAGCTCTTGAAACAAAATATTACCAAACAAATAAATCTGCCTCCCTTTAAAAAAAAGGCAACCAATATGACATGAACAGATGTAGTTTTCAAATGTGGGCTTCCACAGTAACAATAATCTCAAGCTGAGCCACTCTCTCTCTCTCTCTCTCTCTCTCTCTCTCTCTCTCTCTCTCTCTCTCTCTCTCTCTCTCTCTCTCTCTCTCTCTCTCTCTCTCTCTCTCTCTCTCTCTCTCTCTCTCTCTCTCTCTCTCTCTCTCTCTCTCTCTCTCTCTCTCTCTCTCTCTCTCTCTCTCTCTCTCTCTCTCTCCTCTCTCTCTCTCTCTCTCTCTCTCTCTCTCTCTCTCTGTATGTTTAACCATGATGATATTTGTAATGGAAGAATAGTGAATTTCATGAGCTGCCTTTTCTGGAGGTATGGGGTATGACTTTGGAATGAAAGAAGACGTCATAATTAAAAGTTGGAAATATTTTCAAAGCCCTGTTTCTGATTGCTAGTGTTATTACACTATACACAGATCATGTCTCTGGTATATGGAGTATTAAAGGATAAACCTTTTTTTCAGTCATTTTATCTGTACAGGTAATTCTGTATAGTTGCGGAGATCAAATATTGCTGTTCATTAAATCTCGTAGACTTCACAAGTGACATTGCATGTAACAAAAACTTAAATATAATCTTTCAACTCCTTGCAATTCGGTTGTATCAGATATGATTTGGTGCAACCCGGGTAATGGTTCCATGATGCCCATGTATGCACAAGACGGGTTGGCCCTTTCTATGGCAGGGATTTCTGGTTTATATAATACTGTCTGGTTACCCATTTAATGAAAACATGGGCATATTGCTACTCAGTCAGAAACTAACATAACGAAGCATGACTGTGTAAAATTTGAGATGTACCTGGCCACTGGAATGAATTGAAAGGTTGTTCAATTTCAACATTTTCAGATAAGGAAGCAAGTAAAGCTAATAAGACAATTTCATCGCGTAAAATGAATGCAGAAAAGATGGAGGACTAGAGTGAAAGCTTTTTGGAATTCATGTTATCGATGGTGGTTCTACTTAAAAGCACGTTCCATTTTCAGTATTTCAATTCATTTTTACAATATGTTCCACCCATAGACATTTTACTATCTAGGTCAGCAGCAGTCACTACAGGTCGACGTGCAAGGCACATCAACAAAAAATATACTTTTTAGTTTAAACCTTGTTTGGTTTGCATAATTTCACGGAAATTGGTTACCATTTCGAACAAAGTTGTTAAAACAAGATGACTGTGACAGTCCTGTGCTCAGCTGACCTTAAATGTACAGACTGCAGTCATCCTGTGAATTTCAGAATGATATCTCACCTTTGTTTCAGACCATCTTTGCTGTTGCTAACATGAACATAATTTATCCCCTTACCGATTTTTCCAATTTTGATAATTTGTTAAAAATCTGAAAATGACACTACATATACCGTCATGCAGTGAACAATTTGGTGGAGTTGAAGTCCACATAAATTCCCAAGTATCAGGAGGTTCCAACTTGCCATTACTAAGAAAAAGTCAAGGAAAGTGAAAGTAGAAAAAGATTCTTTTAAAATGCCCAAAATAATTACAGCGCCAACTGTTGAACAAATTATGGTCTAGTGGTCCCAAGAAGTGCCCCTATGTAATTTTAAAGCAATTGGCTCAGCAGTTTTCAAGATTTTTTAACATTTTGCAAAAATTTGATAAAAAAATATATGAAAATTCCAAAAATCACTGGAGTGAACCATTTGTTCAAAATTGGTAAAAACCCATCCAAAGTACAACCCCTACCAAGTTTGAAGTGAATTTGAGCGACAGTTTTGGAGAAAAAGTCAATAATGTGACTGCCCATTGCAATCCGCATTGACTTGCATTGTAATCAATAGGATATCCAAATTGAAAAATTCGATAAAAATCAGTTATGCAGAATATCATGACAAAGTGAAATTTAGTTTGACCCTTCCACAAGCTACATTTCCACAGAGTTTCAGAGGATTCTAACTGATTATTTTGAAGCAGTCGGTAACAGCAAATGCATACAAAACTCTAAAAAAATGAAAATGATTTTATTTTTGTAATGTTCATCTGATTACATGTCAGCAGAACATTAGGCTCAAAGCCTTCGTTTTTGAGAAAGACAAGCCAAATTGTCACATTAAAAATTATTGTTCTTACAAATATTGTCTCCAGACCAGAAAGCTCCATACGATCTCTGCTACACTTGGTCTGTCCCTGGACTACCATGATTTTATTTACAGTCAGGGTACCGGTGAGAAAAGTGAGCGGTCAGCCTTCTTATGGACTGATGAACCAGTCTGGAATAAGCTCATTATCACCTTGGCATTTGGCAGTATGTACGCCCTGTCACACTGTAGTCGGTTTCAATAGTAACCAAAGTAGACCAATAGGAAAGGTCAGAATTGGCTCTAAGGTGTGTATTCACCCCCAATACACAACTGAATACACAAACATTTGGAGGGCTAGAGCTGTGTATTCCCATTAGTTTTTATGTTAAAGCAACCTTAAATAAATTGGTCACTTTTGTAGCTGTTGTTACATGATTTTTGTGAGTTATTAAGTTATGCATCTAGATTTACTGTCTGAAATTTGGTGTTTCTATGTGCAGTAGTTTTCAAGTTATTTAGTTGCAAATTACAATGCACAGCAATGGGAATATACAACCTTAGCCCTCCACTGACTGCAGTGCCCCCTTTTTAGGCAGTTCTTGGACCTTCCGTTTTTGCCCTTGCCTATTAGAAAGTTATATTTCAGCACTAAAGCATGTACAGTGATCATGTAGCCACAGGGAAGAGCAAAACAGGTAGAGAAAACACAGAGATTGGTCTGCTCAGCAGGCAAGCAAAAAAGTTTATTTTAGATAAAAGAAAGGTTGTTGGGACTACTGGCCCAAAAGTTAATTTGCATTTTTTTTTTTTTTAATGATACAAGCAACAAAATTCTAGATCATCTTGATTTGTTTTCAGATCATTTAATAATAGTGATTTCACAAAAAGTAGTTTCCAACCATCATCAGTTCATGTGTGACCAAAATCTTTATAGCCACCTTCTAAGCTTTCCACACCATTCCATCCTCAGAGAGATGAAAAAAAAAAAAAACCTTCTTCAGAAGTTAATTTAAGTTAAAGTTGCCGTCTTGGTGCTTTATAGTAGGCTCAACAGTACAAATCTCTACTGTGGTCCCATGTTTTGCCTGGCTATCAAATAAATAATATTATAACTCTGTCAATGTGAAAATTGATGACAGTGTCACAATACAGCTGTGCCTGTCACAAGCATAAATTGGACCAGCATTTCTCTGGAATACTAAAAAGCACCAAATTTTGTAGCAAACTGTTTCAGAATGAAGCACTCCATGGATACAGTAAATCACTTTTAGAACCTTAGAGATTTGATGCAAGTCTGTTTATAAAATATGCTGATTAGGCTTGGTAGCAGACAGACATCCCTTTGTTGCTTACTATATGCATCATTTTCCAGCTATTTATCAATGTTCATATTTTGAAGGTCTTTTTGTACATCTCCATCCCCACTTGGACCAGATGCGCTTGCCGCTTGCTCTTTGTCATCCTTTTGTTTTTTCATACCATCTTTCTGTTTCTTCTTCTTCTTGCTTTCCTGTTCTTCTATTGGAGCTGGTTTCACAAATGGAATCTTCTCATTATAACCTAAAATAATAAATGATAAGATATATTTGATCCATATGGCACATCCAGAACAACTGAATACAATATTGTACTACTTATGGCCTTGCAAATTTTATGTTTAGATTTGGAGATACGTTTAAATAATTTTAATTGGGAAGGGAAGGCTCTTCACACATTTATATCATGATTTTTCCATTTTTATGGTTTCTTCCATATAAAGTAAGCAATACTGGTAAATTTAGTAGCATACGTAGGAGAAGCAGTGCATGCATCTTTAATTTGTGAAATGCTGACAAAAACAAAAGTTTGGTGAAGGAGTAAATGTGTGAGTGATGAGGGGTGGCATGAGAAACTCAACAAAAATCGAGATCTTAAAGGCGTGGTACGCCAAAACAGCATTTTACATAGAAAACAAGACTTTGCACTAAACATGTACACTATACTTCTTATTTGAAATCATATAAACTATACATTTTCTAGGAGTATACATTTGGATTAAACTATTAGGAATAGTGAAATATCTGTAAGTATTAAGAAATTTAATTTAATTGCTTAATTAGAAAAATTTCCAATTTTACCTGGTTTTGTGGAAAAATAAAAAAATAGCGCAAACACAAAAAATGGGAGACATTTTCTTTTGGGAAAAAGAAAAAGTACACTTCTAGCACCAGAACAGTATTTTGGACACGGATTTTAGTTCAAAATTTACAGGATATTTAAACTGAAGTTATTTTGTTTTAATTTAAGCAGCAATAAAATTAGAATTAAGCCCTTTTTCCAAAAAATTAAAATACATTTTTAGACAGGGATATTTGTTCTTTCATTTGACACTATAAATTAAATCTGATTTTTATATTTCAAAATAATATTTTTTTAATTTTATGCAAAATTTTAAAATTTAACCCCAAAAGAATCATGTTTTTTTTGGTCCCAGTGAAAATGGAAGTAACAGTTTTCATTGAACATTGTGCAGTGGGAACAGTTTTCTTTGAAACACACCAAAAGGATATGGCATTGTGATGGCTGGAACGTCAAGTTTCATTATGTGCAATACATTGCTTATGGTCACGCAACTGGTTGCCATGGCAACCACTATAATCACTCATAAATGGCAAAAAATCATTAAAATTTGCTGAATAAGAGAACAAAGTATCTCCTCATTTTATGTGAAGCACCCTTTTCTCTAAATATCTATGGTATTTGGATAACTGGAGATATAAACTTTTAGTAAACTTTGAAAATAAAACATAATCACATGACCTGTTTCCATAGCAACTGTTTAAATATTGCTTGTACCTGGCCAAAAATTCGGAAAACAGCATTTTCACATAGATCTGCAGAACCTGTAAGAGGCAGCTACTTTGCATAACACCTAGTCACCATAAGTATTCATAGATTATGTTCCAGGATAAATATTCTGCAAGTAAATGACTGAACTAAAACAACGCTTAGTATCTTTATGGAAATTTGTGTTTTTTTACCTTTTTAATATGTTGCTGTGGAAGCAAAGTGTGATTGGATCCACAATCATATATGCAAGGCCTTATACTGATATGTAGTTCGCAAATGTGGAAGACATGCAGTGTACATGCAATTATAGAGTCATATATTTCAGTGCAAAGGGCAAAGTAGGCCTCCGCTATTGGCTGCCCATCACAATCTTTGAGACAGACAATAATATTTATCATGCATCTGGTTACCATGCTTCTTCCCCCCATCAGTTGGTAGTCTATACAGCAGATAAATGGAGATTATTTTCATTCACTGAGTGCAGGAACCACTGTCAAATTCCAAGACTTGGTTTCACAAAGTATATCAAATGTGAAGAGTAAATACACCTTTGTAGTTCTGAAACTCTGCCAAGTTTGCTTGCTTTGAAGACCCCCGACATGCAGTTTTCTTGGCCATGTGGTATTCAATAATGGGGATGCACGAAAAGACCATAACATTGACCAAAAACAAAAAAAATATTTACAAAAACAAAAAAAAAAAACAAAAAAAAAAACAAAACAAAAAAAAAACAAAAAAACCCCCAAACAAATGTGATGGACTTGTAAATTTTGGGAGGATGTTGATAAATTTACAATGCTATAACCAGGAATTAGTATTTGAAACAATGAATATGTCATTTGAGCCACTTTTTGGCTTTACACATAGAAGATTGGTTAATGTGTCAATGATGAGTATTAATACCTGGTGGCATGAATGGCCTCAGGACTTCTGGTACAATGACCCCATCCTCTACCTGATAATTTTCTAGAATGGCACAGATGTTCCTTGTCGTGGCACACATTGTGGCATTCAGCATGTGTACGTAGTCCACCTGCAATGAACACACCACAACTCACCTCAGTCATACATGTTGGGTTGAAAGTAGTTTCTCACATTAACAATGCTGTATTCAAGGAATAAAACACTTCACAGATGGCCAACTTCTCACTTCTTGCAGCTCAGTTTGAAACGAAACAAAAGGAAGTTTTCTGGGTTGAAATGTCAATTCTAAGGATCACTTTTTTAAAGTGACTGTTCAAATCTAAAAGCTGTAGGAAGAACCACCCATTTGCTTGACTAGCACCTGTCCAATACTTCTCGATACATCTGTATAGGAACACATGCACACTGACATGCCTTTCTGCACAACCTGTATTTGAAATTAAACATAAACCCTCCCCACTCAAATTGCCAAAAATCACTCTAAAGTGGTACATTTGCACGAGTCTTTATTTTAGTTTTTAATCATGTTTTAAAGGAGAACTGTAGATCAAAGCTATCAGGACACCTTGCTCCAGGTCACCATCACAGCAGAAAGCTGTGGACTTGAGTCTTACTCTGACCATGAAAAAGTTAAAACTGGCACTAGATGAAAGATAACAACACACATAGGGCCTGTATTTTTCCATTTTCAACGGAAACGGAACGGAATAATGAATTTTTGTCACCTCTGAAACGGAATTTGCTGTCTTGCCTTAATGTGTTTTACATACAAAGAGAACTACTAAAACAGAATTTGGAAATTTCTGGCTGGTGAAGCGGAATTTCTAGTTTTTGGAAACTGAAAAATACAGGCCCTACACACACTTACCTGCTGTCCCATTTTCTTGGTCTGGCCATACCGCACCCTGAGTCTCCTAGCCTGGTAGTCTAAGCAGTTGGAACATGACACCAGCTCTCTGAATGCCCCTGAAGCTGGGAACCAAGCCTCCAGGTCCAGTTTTTTTGCAGCAGCATTGTTGAGTGCACCTATAATCACACAGCACACACATGCAGATGTGGACATATTTACAGTGGTGATAAAAACTGTCTTCCCTTGACAGTCCACCATCCTGCAATCGTTCTGCTTGAAGTGCATTTTAGCTGCACTCTTGTTGTGCTTGCAGCGTGTTTTAAGCAGTCCTTCAATGATCAAATAATAGAAGAATAATGATTGATACCCTATTTTTGTAGAAAGCCATTGAAATCAATATGTTTTGATATATATGCATAAGTCATTCTACAGTGGTCCCTCTTTTGAAAGACCACTCCTTTGGGAGACCACCTCCTTTGAGAGACCACAGTTGTCAGGTCTCTCTGTAGTACTTTTCATGTTATTTATACCTCCTTTGAGAGACCACCTGCTTTATGTGACCACCTTTTAGGTGGCACTAGGGGCGGTCTCTCAAAGGAGGGACTACTGTACTTGCATGCTGAATTTTAGCATTAGATCACTCCCAAAAAACAATCTTCTAGGCATGTACATGGATTTTGTTTACCTGTTTATATAACGGTCGGACCTACAGAACACCCCAAGGGGGAACATGTAGACACAATAACCTTGTCTACCTCTTGACCTGTGGCAAATGCCACAAGCAATATGTAGGTCAGACTTCCCATCCACTCCGATCAAGACTCAGAGAACACTTCTACTATATCCACAAGGGAGACATGAATCAACCACTGGGCAGACATTTTGCCCGCCAGGATCACAGTGGACTCGACCTCAAAGTCCAGATCCTGTGCCATATTCCTACTCCCCCCAAGTTGAAAAAGACCGAAACTTTTCAACTGGCTAAAGAGCACTACTGGATCCACCAATTGTGCACCATGGAACCCTTCGGCCTGAATGTCATGGGAAAATAGGCACCCTTGCCTTGTATTATGCTAAAATTATAGTTCCCGTGCCTACCACCCATTGACATTGTTTGTGACAAGCTTTTACAGAACAGATCAAGTTTCTGTGGCCAAAAGATTGCAAATTTATATTAATTAAATGGTATTATAGTTTTATTCCAGTCAGGTCCATGAATATTCATGCACCACAAACAATTTTTACCTTGACCCCCAAACATCCCAGTCATATGTTCAATACATTAAACATATAGTCTTCCCGTAGGGGATACACACCCAAGGGAGCACCAGCAAAG
Organism: Hermodice carunculata; assembly: GCA_964020975.1. Taxonomy (NCBI): domain Eukaryota; kingdom Metazoa; phylum Annelida; class Polychaeta; order Eunicida; family Amphinomidae; genus Hermodice; species Hermodice carunculata. The sequence continues at coordinate 58,056,063 of OZ026622.1, read as the reverse complement.
AGACATCACGTCTCCTTGACAACGGAGTGTTAGTAAACATAAACACATGTACACCACAGCACGTGGACCGGCTTTAACCCAACTGACCAGTTCGACAGTTGGCTTTCATAACATAAAACACAATTGTTTTACGTCATCCCACGTACAAATAATGTATAACGTGTACACGCAAAATTCAAGGTAAAAGAAAAACACAGCATTCTTTGGGCAGTCTCTGAAGAGTTCGGACAGAACGAAACCGGTCAGACCAAACTGAAAGGCAAAAGTCTCCAGTCTCAGGTGAAAGCTACACAGACAGGCATCTTTCGCTGTCTTGGCCTTTGCCTAGTCTTTCTATTGTTTATATAAACACACATCATATTAATTTCTGGTCAATCCAACTACATATAGTTTGGGCTTGTGCTCATTAAATTGTACAAGTAATCGGGGATGTACCAGGCAATGTCGGAGTTGTTTCACTGTTTGAATATAGATGTTCATACTTAGATAAATTCAGCGATCAAATTCAGTGGAAAAAGTATTATTACATTGTCTTCAAGTAAGCACAAACAGGCAACAGAAAGTGTTTTAAAGATTTTACATTATAGACCAACTTTGCCAGATTCCAATTTGATTTTGCACAATGTAGCAAGATACATCAGAAACTGTACAACACAAATCAATATTGACCTACAGAACTTACATATCCTGTATTTTGAATCATTTGTTGTACATACATGTATCATTGCTAGCTGAATATCATTTACACAGAACACTTATCCCCTAAACAGCCTGAAGACTTGCACATGCACTAAACATTCAAAATGATACGCTGGACCTGCTTATGGTACAAGATGTTATATATACAGTGAGTGAAACCTGTCTTGAAAGACCATCTTTCGGAATGACCAAATTGTGATCTCTCAAGACAGCTGGTCTCTCATAGGAGGTATAAATAACAAGAAAAGTACTAAGCAAAGTATGTTGAAAAGGTGGTCTTCCAGGGCAAGTGGTCTCACTGAAGTGGTCTCTTAAGACAGGGTCCACTATACATGATCCCCTGGGGCAGCCATATGACGTATACAAGTATAGGGAACTTCACATGAACAAACCATCTTGCGTTGCAGCTTGTGTATTTTGTTCTACTTACTCATCATTAACACTGTTCTTCAGTACAGCCCCTGTGCTCTGGTATTACAAACATAACACAGATTATCCTGCATTACAGACCTATCACAACACAGATTTTCTTACATGACTGTGGTATTATTTTACTTCATGAGCACATTCAATCTTTCACTATTCTAGGAGTCCTGATGCTTGGTTGTAATAGGAGATGTTCATATGTAACTGTGATCCTACGCACTTCCTGTGTTGCCAGGGCAACAGACTGATGCTTCCACCATGATCAGGGAAGATTTGTATTAATATATACTACACAAACATCCATAAATAACACCTTTTCAACCAAAACAGAGCGCATTTCTAATCAATTTAGGCATCCTTTATGTTTCAAATATATTTTAATACATTTTCTTAAGATTATTCTGTGTTTATGTTGTTCATTTCATTGGGAAAGTACTTTTGACGATGCTAAATACATGGATCTGCCCTGATGCAGGTGGTTCCCTCTTTTGCTCGATATGTGTGTTAGAGTAGGACCGCATTTAAATATGAATATATCCTATTACTGGACACACTGTAGTCTCTGCTGCAGGCTAGTTGCAGTGCTTGATTGTACTTACCCGACTGTGACTATGCAGACCATGCTGCATGACAGTCGAGCCTGAAAAACAGTCTGACTTGTAGTCATGATCCATTAGCAAAATCCAACAAAACAACACACTTCAATCAAAATTCAAGACTGTTAAATCCTACTCAATACAGACACTGGCTTTGTTGTACTTGACACTTTCCAAATGACCCTGCATCCCAGTCCCATGTGGTTGGTTGCACTAAGGAACCATGTGCAAAAAAAAAAAAAAAACTTTTCCAACATTGCAAGAAAATCTGATTGGGGAGGGAGAGGGTCAAACCCCAAACAGCACTTTCACCAATTTTCTGGAAAACCAAATATTTATGATGTTGAAATGTGGGTAGTGGCATTATTTTATAATACTAATACAAAGTGTGACACTTAAATAGTGAGCAAATAGTGCCAACGCAGATGCATCATCGCATGCTGTTTCCATATTAGTACAGACTGCAATGCCAAGTTGGATACTGGCCGATCTGGGAAGAAATTTGTACAGCAAATGTTGTTTTGGAAGGTTGTTCAATCACCAAAAACTGTCCACAAGAATCCCAGAAATGTTCATGAACAATTTGTAAACCTGTTTGCAAATGTGCCTGGTGAAATGCCAAAGGAGCAAGCCGCCAGGACGGCTCAAGGGGAGCAGAGACCAGGAGAATGAAGTGCTTTGTGACTTTGATCCATAAAATAAATACATGTTCTAGATTGTATTTTCGTAAGGTACCAGCATAGCTGGGTGTATGACAGATGTGCCAATCAAATCACAAAGAGTTCTGTTCTTAACTGAAAGATGAACACCTAAAATATGTGAGCACCCAATATTGTTTGCGAAAAAATAAATATTTGTGTGAGAAAGCCAATAAAAAACTATGGCAAGTTTCAGTGGCCCACTGCATGTGTACCTTATGATTATTTTGATATAGTACTTTTCCACACTGTTTCAACAGCCATCAGCAGTTCCCACCAGCCCTAACAATAATTAAGTCAAATGACCGCAAGGAAACAAAATGGTGACATGCTTGAATGGATGCACAAATCATTTGTCAGGGACATGCCAAAGACACTGATGCTGTTCCCTGGTTTTTATTGGGAGTTTTGCAAAGGTTTTTTTTTTCTACGTGGTCCCCTAGCTGACACTAAAGAGACTATCTTGCATGACAGCCCCAGTTAGTGCTCAGCTGTACTTACCGGACACCACACAGACCATCCTGTATGGCAGTCCTACTGCTTGGTACTTACCTGACACACAGATTATCCTGTATGGCAATCCTAGTCCTCGGTACTTACGGGACACACAGACTATCACGTATGGCAATCCTAGTGCTTGGTACTTACTTGAAACACAGACTATCCTGTATGGCAGTCCTACTGCTTGGTATTTACCTGACACACAGATTATCCTGGGTGGCAGTCCTACTGCTTGGTACTTACCTGACACACAGACTATCCTGGGTTGCATCTTAGTGCTTGGTTGTACTTACCTGACACTATACAAACTATCCTGTATGGCAGTCCTAGTGCTTGGTTGTACTCTTCAGCATTGGCTATCATCTCATCAAACATCTCCCATGATTTATTATCATGTGGTGAGGTGAGAGTGAACTGCTCTACCTTTAAAATCAAAACAACCAAAAGATTCAGCACAACTTCAATGATCAATCTGTGGACTACATGTATACATAATATTCACCTACATGAAGCTATGCTTAGGCCCATGTCCTTTGTCCACTTGTGCCTGGTGTCCATTTTTTTGTCACAAAGAAAAAAAGGCAAGCTAATGCTTTTTTGCTCATAAAAATGTGTGTGTGTGTGTGTATGTATGCATGCATGCATGCATGTATGTATGTATGTATGTATGTTAAGTGATGTAGCAGAATATATGAATTGTTTTAATCAAGAATTATACGCCTAAGCAGACCAAGACTGATGAGCTAAATCTCGGACAAGAGGGCCATGAATCTAATGCTCTGCTGGCATACAATCTGACGACCATCACCAAAATATCCTTTCCTGAAAGCATTCCCTCATGACCTTGAGAAATTAATCAGGTCATCCATATTATACAATATCAAACTTCCACAAGACATACGTTTATGGTACATTTGGTCTCTTTTGCCTTATCTTTTATTAAAATATTAAATGTCCTTTTCAGTGCTTAATGACCTTGAAAAAAAGGTCAAGGTCATACAATCATTGGGTCAAAATGCCAGCATATTTATGTTATGTATATGAAACAGAATCGAGTTGACTCAACCAATTGGTTGTCTGTTTTGTCCACTATGTACATTTAATGTAGAACAGTTTACACCACCGTAACGGTTGCAACATCACAAGTAATCAGTGTTCCTTGTTTCCGCTCATTTTCACACATGAGCTATCAGTATCACATGCAATCTTAAACTGGTGCTCAGTATACAGCGATACCTGTCATTTCAGACCAACCTTGCTGACAGTAAAATGTAGCCTCATACTGCAGGTGGTCTTAAAATACAGGTAAATTAACAAAGAATTGTAAGTTTGTGCCCTCAAAGGGCAGTCATAAAAAGATGTGGTCTCTCAAGGCAGGTGGTCTTTAGAGCAGGTGCTAGTACCGTATTTTCAAAATGTACCTCACCTTTTCAAACTGATGAACTCTGAAGATTCCTCGAGTGTCTCTGCCATGCGATCCGACTTCTTGTCGGAAACATGAAGAGATACCTGCATATTTTATAGGCAAGTCCGTTGTTGGTATCCACTCATCTCGATGAAAGGCTGCAATTGGCTGTTCTGAGGTGGCAATCAGGTATTTTTCTTCTACTGATTTATCATCTGACTTTTCTGTGCCTTTACCAACCACCTGTCAGGAAAGTAAAAAATGTTACATAACAGCCTACATCTGATAAGAAAGTCCATAAAGAAGATTACATATTCAAATGGCTATTACACTGAGGTATGAACAAACCTGCAAACGAGAAAGTACTTTAAATGGGTGCCACTTTTAGATGCGAGTGACAGCTTCCACATGACACAAGCACTGTAGATTGTATATATATATATATATATATATATATATATATATATATTGTACAGTACTCATAGTTAGATCTGCCACTGTGACATCAGTCCATGATGAGCTATGGCACAAAGGTGGCTGCATTATTCTGAGAGTTTGCCTGCATGTCCTGTTATGTGTATTCAATGGTACCTGTATGTGTGTTGCAGGATGTAGTCATATTAACTGAGGTCCTGTGCTGCCACCTAGGCTGCAGCAAGGAACTTGACAGGAAGGAGGGCAGATTAATGGAGTAAGCATGGCTTAATATGGTGCTATGATAAAAGTAACAACTCAACAAAACAAAAAGCTCAAGAAAAATAATTCACTAAGTTTTAAAACATACAAGATGCCAAGCACACGTAGAAAATGTAATCTGTTTGGTAGAAAAGTGTAATTTCTGGATGGTAAGTTACATTATAGGGAAGGTCAGAATTAGATCCAAGGTGTGTATTTGCCCCAATACACAACTGAATACACAAACATTTGGAGGGCTAGAGCTGTGTATTCCCATTAATTTGTATGTTAAAGCAACCTTAAATAAACTGGTCACTTTTGTAGCTAAGCTTATATGACTTTTGTGAGGTATTTGGTTGTGCATCCAGATTAACTGTCTGAAATTTGGTGTTTCTATGTGCAGTATTATCAAGTTATTAAGTTGTAAATTACAATGGAAAGTAATAGGAATACACAACCCTAGCCCTCCACTGACTGCATTGCCCTCATTTGGGCATTTCATGAACGTTCTATTCGTGCCCTTGCCCATTGGTACATGTGCCCCGATAATGGCTGAAGCATAGTTCTGTTGCCTAGCAACTAAGGGGACCCGAGCAGGTCTGCAGCTGATATTGTGAAATATGAATACATCCTATTGTCCCAAAGTGTTCTGATCTGCAGAGAAACTATTTGTACTGGGTGCCAGTATGCAATGAAACCCTTATGCCTCATTTCAATCAACTTGGACAACTGCTCAACAGTGATATGTATTTATATAAAGTAGTACCTGCAATGGCCAGCCACAGAGGTGGCAGGTCACCTGCTGTTACCAGTCACATTTGCAATGTAATGAGCTTTTGCAATGTTTAATGACCTGTGGTGACTGGTCACCTGCCAAACGCGGTCATTTGAAACCAAGCTTTTTGCAGTCAGTTGTCATTACAAAATTAAAAAAAATTTAAAAATCTGGTAACAGTGGAAAACAGCCACTAATAATTTGTGATCACTTCAAACGGAAACAAAGTTAGATTTAACCATGCAGATGTCCGATCAATTTTCTATGCTGGAAGCATAAATTTACCTTACTTTGAAAGGGTTATTAAATCTAGTATAAACCCCCAAAATATGACTCACCATCTGGCATATGGTCTAAAAAGGTCCTTATATTAATATTAGGAAGAAATTTGTATGTTATCATGCTTCGAAATGTTAACTTTATTGCTTTAATTTCGCAAGTGTTGATCCGAACAGCGAGGATGCATCCATGTTTATCTGGTTGCGTGATGCATCATGGAAGTTCTTTCCTTTTTTTATTCGGACTGCTTACAGAAATTACCGATGTTCGTAAACAGGAAGTGGTTTTGTGAAGCAATCGCCACAAAGCATGAACGTATTTTCTGGTGGAATCTGTCGATTTATATCGCCAAAGCAGCTAGTTGTCACCTTAGAGTGGTTTAAATTTAAACAGCTAGCAACCAAACTGAATGCACCAACCATCTTGATTTTTTTAGCAATGACAATGTTGCAAGCGCATTTCCATAAATTTGGATATTTGCTTAAAAAAAGCTTCAAAGGGATTTGTTGTTATGCAAATGAACACCCTCAAGTGCTGCCCCCTTGGGTCCTAAAAGGGTATATTAAATTATATCGTTTTTCTCACCCCAATGAAATTTTATTACCACTTCCCTTTGCCTCACCCTCTATAGAGTTACCACAACATTTGTCCCCAGAAGTGTTTTTGTGTCAGACTTGTTAACTTCTGATTTCTCTGTAGTTTCTATGGAATTTGAATGCAAAATATGCTCTATGGAACAGCTGTTAAAATTTCTACGCCTACAGTTGTGGCAAAATTTTCGATGTAATTTTCATAACATTGTATTTTTGGGCCAGTATTTTCCATAGAAGCATGGTGTTGTTCAGTCAGCCTGTGCACTGGGGATTTAACTAGCCTCATGCTAGGCCAGCCAGTGATGATGCTTTAGAAGCTGTTGCAACTTGTTGACAGCTGAGTGGATTAGCGCTCCCTTTGGAGTCCCATCAATCACAGGTCCTGGTTGGCCATATATGCATACCTGTAATGACCGGTCACCTGCTGTATGTGGCCACTTTTGCTTGGCAGAAGGGGAGACCGCATACAGCAGGTACTGCTGTACAAGCCATTTGTGTATGGTAATTTACAAGAGAACTAAAAAATAAAAGTTTTGAAAATAATACCAAAAACTTTCTGAATTATATGATAGTCCCTTTCACAACAGTGGTCCATACCTTATAGAGTTCTTCATCAAACTGGCTCAGCTGTGCGACTTCCTGCATCACTTCTTTCCTCATGAAGAATGGTGTGTACAGAGGACTGTAACCTTTCTTATGCAGCATATTTAATGCTAAATTAATGAGTGCTTGTTCGAGGAACACTAGTGGACCCTGAAACACACAAATATTCATTCATAGTTATCATCAATTCCACATTCATCATGGAAACTCACTGAGACCCACATACAGCATGTTTACACTATTGCCAACAAGTCCAAAAGTTAGACAGCAGTTAACCTTGTCTAAATCAATGTGTTATTTCATTACCATAAGAAAAACTCATTAATTAGTACTGTAATTCCACATGGCAGGCATGTGGTCATACATATTGCAAAGGTCCATTTTTGGTCAGTCAAGGCAAGCAAAATGCCAGAACCCTGTACATAATGAACAGGTAAAAAACATTAGAACAAAGGTCAAGCACATGCAAAGCAACCAACCATTCATTGCCATTTAGTGACAGTTCCATCAATTGTTTACACTAAAAAAATCATTCAAGTTTTCCCAAAATTCCTAATACTAACTCTGAATACTGTACTCGAAAACAAACTGTTGCATGAAAAACTGAACTGTGCCTCATGACAGCCCAGCTTGAATATTGTTATACAGTCTGTCAAGGGCACTTTCACTTTAACTCTTTAAGTGCCAAATTTTGTACTGAGTCAACAGCTTTTCTTGGCGTGCATTGGGGGCAATGCCCCCAAGGCATGCCGAGAAAAGCTGTTGACCTAGGATATTTTGTTTGGAACTATGCTGGTACTTCAATGAAAGGTCTTTTTATGAATATGAATCTAAGATGCTTGTGATAATTCTGGTCAGTTTCACTGTGGTAAATCAACTTTAGACGTGATTGGCACTGAAAGAGTTAAGTTCCAACAAACACACCGGCAAGTCACATCACATCCACCCTCATGCTTATTTATTTAATTCTGTTCATGAACTGTTAGTTTGTTATTTTGACAGACCGAGTCACGGAAAACCTATCATATGAATATCACAACTTCAAGATTAGTGTAAAAATTAATAAGGAAAATAAAACCTGTGCACGTTTTGTTTTTTTGCCAGTTTCAACATGTTGCCAAGGAATGAAATCCACTAGCCTGAGTTGGGATATCAACACACACAAAAAAAAAAAAAACCACTAAGAGTAACAAAGCTGTTTATGTGCTATGATTTGTTCAAAACAAAGTAAGCAAAGAAGATAAACACATCTTTGACAAAATGTGGTAGTTTGGTGTACTTTTGAGGACTGTTCAGATGAATGCTTGATAGTGTCACCCAATTATCCATTTTCCAAGATCTGAGATGCTTGAAAACCAGCAAGTATGACATTGGTAAAAATTTCTTGATCACTGTATCTCTGAATAATGTCCATCAGGACTTTATGCACATAAATTTCACTGCAAATGTATGCGTTAATTGTGGGGAATAATGGAAAACATTCTATTATAGTTGGCTCACCCTTAAGTACTAATTGATCAATATGCTAACAGAAACAATCCAATTCAAAGGCTCCTGCCTAGTCCTACATGTACAATACATGAAGGAAATAATGCAGTTTTACATCAGATGCTCATACAAGAAACATCCTTTGTGCAAGTGTTGTGGCAGTAGGTTTTTTTATTGGCCAAGATCAGAGAGAGGATGCCTTAATAGTAGAACAGCCTCCCACTGTAGAAACCGAGACGGCAGAATGCATGGTTTGATTGTCATTTTCAAGTCAAATTAGCATGGAAATTGCCATGGAAGGTGTAGAGCCCCAACCCTGACTACTACCTGCCCACAAATCTGCAAGACCACAAGTTCTGGACCGGGTGCAGCCACACCACAAGCACACACTAATGATTACTAGTGAGTCAATTTATTTTCTAATGTTTTGATGATTTTCCCAAGTCCTATCAAGAGAGCATGCCCCAGGTCAACAGCTGTCCTTGGCACGGCTTGGGCACAACGTGCCCTGGAGAGCTCTTAACTTAGTCTTGCTTTTACCCGACAAGGTTTAACTCTTTCAGTGCCAATCACACCTCAAGTCGATTTACTGAAGTCAAACTACTCTGAATTATCATTAGGACGTCAGATTTGTATTCCTCGTAAAGGGACCTTTCATTCAAGTATTAGAATGCTTATAGTTTTCAGAGAATATATTCCAAGTCAACAGCTTTTGTCGCAGTGCATTGGGTGCAACATGCCCAATGCACGCCGAGAAAAGCTGTTGACTCGGTCCAAAATTTGCCACTTAAAGAGTTCATTTCAAAACTGCCTTAGGCACCTAAAAGTATATCACTAAATCACCTATGTCCTACCTTTAAGTAGTAACCCCTTCCTCCTGCAGTGACTGCTCCCTTGTCTCCATCAAACCCATCCACCATATGTACTAAGTCAACGTGCGAGTATTTCTTCCTAACCTCACAGTCCCCATACGTGCGTTCTACTCTGTTCTCATCCTGAAAATAGAACAAGGTAAGTTATTATCACTTGTATGTTAGATTCAAGATCAGAGCAAATGGCATGAAATTAAAGTCAACATTTTTCCTTTCCAAATGAGTTGCAGGCACTTTGGCATACAACCAAGCTCTCAAGTTCAAAACTCTTTACTACAAAGCTTTTTTTCTTCGGCTTTGTTTCAGTCACTCGTCACACTTCACTGTTTCACAGCTGTTCCTAGACCCTCTACCTGCCCCATATTTTTTTTAAATTTAAATCATGACTGAGAGAATGAGATGGACTTGTTATGCAGCCTCAGCTTTACAAGCAGATAATGTTCTTTTTAATAATATCCAAGTTTTTAAAGATTTAACTCACCTTTATGCACATAATAGTCTTTGTCACCCATTGTACAATCTGAAATTTTAACTTAAGTTTTTCAAAAATATTTTATTACGTTACCTCATCGTTACTAACTGGGACAGACTCATGCAAGAGGTTGCCAATCTCCTTCAAACATTCATTTCTCTCCTCCTCCAGTGACTGTCTCTCTTCATTACATTTCTTCATGTTTATCTCCACCAGCTCCAATGCCTTCTTGATCTGCTTCACTGTGAGACTCTGAAGCATGACACATAATAAACAGATTGCCTACTGTTGATAGTAGTTCTCAACAAAGTCATTTTGTATCACTACCAGAGCACACTCCATGCACAACAGTGTGGGGGAGGTACACTTGACTGAACTGTCTAGTGGCAATGTCACATAAAATTCATATCATATCCCAACCATAAGTGACAATATATAAAGCTTCATGCCTTTTTTTTCGTGTCAATGTGGCAAAAAAGTGTCACAAATACTGACTTGCAATGAGAGTTTTTTTATTGGTTTGGTTCCTAGTTAGGTGACCGGATAACTTAAAAGAAAAAGAAAAACACATATTTTGAATACTGAACTCACAAGCGATAAATATGGATTTATCAGTGCAATTGTTATACATCAAGTTTCACGCACACTGTTTAAATGTTTGACATGTTCACAAAAAAATATAATTTGGATTCATGACAGTTTTTTTCATGTACAATGATTCTGTAACCTTTATGAAGCTGAGCACATATGACATGGTTACTGTAACTCACTTTTAGCATATCAGGATTCATGTTGGCTAAGTTGTCTATAACATCTTGGGGTAGTGTATCATCATCTCCTACAGGTTCTTTTTTCTACAATTCATGCAAAAGATAAAATTAAAATTTTTACTACAATGACAAAGAAAAGACACTCATGTACAGAAATTTACAATTTTGATGACAATATGTACAGAGAAACTGTGTATTCTGTCCTTTTATTACTGACCAGTTACCACGGCTTACCAATTCCTTTTTTTTCTGTGCTAGTCTTCAACACAATTTGTTTTGATATTTGACAGACATGCAAATTGCACAGCTCTGCAACTAATGGAACACTGCACAAGAATGGCATTTTCAATACATATTTGACTATCTTGGACATTTCTTGTTTTAATGCTTACTTTGTCTCAGAAAAAAAGCTACCTGCAGCATGATAGTGTGCAATTCTGATCTGCGTACAACTATTATGTGATCAGCCTAACTTAATTCCACATGCCTTGTATTTATCTCCAAATGAAATAAATCCTAATCATCAGATAAAAATCCACTTTGCAGAAATAAAGACACACGCAGTACATACCTTCATTTTTTCACCAACTCCTTTGCTGCATAACTTTTTAACTTTATTCCAGTTGTCAGCTTCAAAGCGATCTAAAAATAAAAAATAAACTCATTGGTGTTAAAACATATATTAATAAGATAATTGGACAACACAATCATCACATTCATTATGCTGGGCTGGCCCTACCCAATACATGTAGTCAGTTGTAGGATTACACACATGGCAACTGGCTGAAGAAGATATGCCATCTTGTAGCCAAACTGCACCAGAAAGACAAGGCGAATCTTTTTAGCCACGTTGGCCAAAGAAATTGTTTGAAATTTATGGAGTTTTAATCACATATTAAATCTTTATTATGTAACAACCCTGATTAAAAAAAAACAAAAACAAAAAATCAGTTTGCCTAACACATGTACATCTGAAAGGTCCATGTCATTTTTGCCAAATTGGTCCTGTTGGTTTAACTTGAATAATTCCTAGTACTAGCATTAATCATGGAACTGGCTTCCTTAAAAAAGGTAAAACATCACTGTGGTAGAAAAAAGGGTGAATAACTAATCATGTACCAAGCTATAGCATGTTGTATGAAGCTCTGTGTCAACATAAAAAGCACTAATTAAGTGTGTAAGTCTGTGCAATGAAGTAGAACAAGATGAGATAATCTCATCTTGTTCTACTTCATTGCACATAACTCCAGAGTTGATTCTAGGATTTGTGTGAAAGGGGCCAAATTGGCACACCTGATTTTCCAGCATGGGCTAAATAGCCAGAATGAAAGGCCAACACAATAGAAATGCACTACGATATAAACATTAAAAGTGGGAGGACCTGGCCCTTCAATGAATCATGTGTAATAATCTGGGCCAAAGTTGTCAAAAGGTGGTAAAATCCCCCACTCCCCCACCCTAGAATCAAAACTGCAGATTGCATGTAGCAGTCAGACTCCAGCTTTCAAGCAGAGACTTGGACACTTTCTGACATAGCTTCAGGATACACCTTCAACCACCAGCCAACATGAATCCACACCTTGTCATCTAATGCTATGACTCACCGAGTTCAATACTTGAAGCTGGGCTGGTGCTAGCCATTAGCCGGTTAGCAACCGACTAAAAAGGGTGTAATCTGGCCAAGGCTTATTGTCATCAATTTGGAAAACTGGCAGAAGGATTTTACATATAATTTAAATTTTAGAAGGCAAATTGGATACCAGTTCACATTTATTAGAAAACAAATATGGTTTGTTATTAAACAATTATTCTGGCAATGCATGCACAATATACCTGGAATGCACCTTAGAGGATTGAGCGTCATGTGATAATACCTGTGTGTGGTTTATCTTTGGTCAATCAATATTCTTGTGTATAGCCAAAAACGGCATAATCAAATGATAAAATTCCTAGCCCTAGCCTAGGGTGGTATCCACCCCAATGCAGCTAAATTTGGTTTGTCCAATTTTCTGCTCTTTAGCCAGACCGGCTAAAGCAATAAATATACTAGTACCAGCCCATTTGCTGAGCAAATAATGACCAGTCAATTTTGCAAAATGTATCACAATGCAGTACTGGTTACTTCAACCACCTGAGTTGCAAAGTTTTGAATGCTTCTACTACTCCTCAAACTAATGGATGAGTACACACTTGAATTATTATTAATTTTATTATGTAGATTGTATAAACTTGTCCATTCACATTCCATATTTGATGTCCTAAATTATCAGTTTTATTTTGTTTTTGGAAAAAGAAAATGTTACCTGTGTTTTTTTAAGTTTGTAAAAACAGACGACAATAGAGCTCTGAATTTGAAGCAGGAAATAATGTAATTCACTGCAAATGCCCAGTGTGGGATTTTAACTCATTCCACCCCAATGACGCTTTTTCCAGACAATATCTGAATGTCGCCTGCAAACTGTACTTAACTAATTTAGAGATTATTTTTCAAAATTTTTGATGAAGCTTGCATAGAAGATCTCTCCAATTTATATGGCCATGGTCAACAGCTCTCCTTTGCACCCAAGGAAAGCTGTTGACTCGGTTTTCAATCAGGGTGAAATGACTTTACCCAAGTTTATAATCCTGCATTGTATCTCTTCCTCTCTTAACACCTGATCTGATGTCAGGTAGTTGAAATCTGTCATTGGACTACCACTTTGGAATGCTTGACTGATCATGTGAGGTACATTATAAGTCTATCAGTGCAGGAAGTGTATGACATATTGCACGACCACAAGCACTGGTTATATGCAGCACTACAAAATGCACAGGCTGCCAAACAAGCCTGAAATGAACGGGTAAATGGTCACACCAGGTTATGTGTATATGATTTGCTGAATATTTTGTCGCTGTCCTGACATTTTGTGAAATGTGAGGTTGTCCTGCAGGTTAAAGGATTTTATATGCTGTAGTCAAGTGACCACAAGTTGGTCCAAATTTGATAGCATTTTATTTTAGCACTGTATGTTGCTTTATTTTTGCATGTATAAATTTTCACTGTTTTTGTATTTTTTTGACTTCACGGCAGTTTAATTTCACTGTTTTGGACATAATTCCTATTCAAACAATGTTAAATTACTATTTCACTGTGTTTTTATTTTCACAGTTTTGTGCCATCAGCGAAATAACCGGAAATACGAGTACAGCCAAATTAAAGCAATTTACAGTATTACTTTACATATGAATTTCATTTTTTTTTTAATTGAACAGGAGATTTGATTAATTCAGTAGATGCAAATCTGTACATTTGATATGTCCAGTTCTTGCACAAGTTAGGATTACTGTATACTCATAAAACTTTGCAAGGGATAGATATTCCCGAACTCCCAGCTCAGGAATATTAAACTTGGGAAAACTGTAGCATATTGAATGTGGAATGTAGGCTAGCATAAAATCTGGAAAAAAAAACTGACGAAATTCTGATTTGGAGTGTATTCGGGAAATTTTGTGCCCAGGAATATAAATGATTATAAATACATTATGTGTTTTTCTTACTTCCCAATATCTCTCTGGGGTTCCCTGGTTGACTGATTTTCAATAAACAAGCATGGTGGCATTGAATCTAATATTATTCAGCTCAATATGTACTGGATGTCCATACAGTGGTAACTGCACTAAGGGCTGCTTCTCATGACAGACACTATCAGTTCATAAGACCCTCTTTCAAAACACCGGGCTGTCATATCTTTGTAAATTTACCTGGAATTAAAGACCACCAAATAAATGTGACTAATTTTGTCTGGCAATAGAGCTGGCCTTAGATAGAAGGTACCACTGCATTAATTTATTAACTTTTCGAGATCTGTGGGATCTATGTGACTCTGACCTTGTGTTGAAATCTGTAGAGTTAAACATTGATCCTTATAGCATTAGTAACATCACGGAACATGCAGACATTGTTCCTCTTGCCTTCAGAAAAGTGAATTCTATTAACTCTTTCAGTCCCAACTGCGACTTAAGTTGCACTACTAAAGACTAAATGCTCTCAATTATAATAAGAATACTGGATTTATGTTTTTTGTGACAAGACATTTCACTCAAGCACAAGGATGCCTATAGTTCCAGAGAATATAACAGTATGGGTCAACAGTTTTCTTCAGTGCATTTTTGGTGCAATGGCCCCCAAAGGGCACCAAGGAAAGCTGTTGACTCAAATCCAAAATGTGGCACTGAAAGAGTTAAACTGAAAAACTCCTTCCTTAATCAAGTCTAATCTGATTTTGTGGCTGCCTACGGAAGATAGTGTAGCTGTCGAGCAGCTTTCTTTGGGCTCATTGTGCAATTTGTGGATTGGAACAAAAAAAGTCTCTCAACAATAGAGAAAATGCTGCCGTCTGCAGACGTTCCACATGCAGTCATGGATTTGAGTAAGGCATGCTTCTTCTTCTCCAAGTCAGGACAAGGAGGCAAATTTGGCCATTGAGTGGGAAACCAGTTACATGCAAATGCCTGTATATTTCAGGCCAAGATAGTTATTTTTTCCATCGATAGTCGAGGGCTCCCCTCAGACTGCAGCGGCGCAGAGAACATTCACGGTTCCCTGTCAGGGGCATTGCATCACATCTTGAATTGATGACATTAAATGTACGATTCACGCAGTCAATTTAAGTTGCTCACCAAACTGTCATCTTGATTGCTCTGTTAAAAATTGCCATTATCAATAATATTATACGAAGAATTCACATTCACACACATTTTGTCAAGAATGATTTCCGTCATAATCATGATCATGAATTAAATTTAAGAGACATCACCCACATTTTCTCCATTTGGTGTCTGCTTCAACGACCCTGTCCACCAATGTAACGTCAGAGAAACGCTTCGCCTGATTCTCCCGCATCTTTACGGGGTCCCCACCTTTCTCTGGGCGAAACAAATCAATATCAAGAACCATTTTCGTTCAAGTGTAACTTTTCCAGCTTGTATCAATGAAAATCTTGTCGCGCCGGTCAGGGGAAACGTGGAGACCAACTACGCATGCCCATAAAACCGGAAATAGAGATCAGTCATTTTATTTCGGGTGTACCTTCGAATTTTTGCCAAATATTCTCTAGGGAAGAATCCATAAAATGACTTCTTTCTGGTTACATTAATTTTAATATCATATAAATATGTATAGGATATTAATATCATAATGTGGTTGAGTTGATCAGCTGATTATACATTGCAAGCTTGCCAGTACCGGTCACGACATCATCATTGTGCAAGAAATAACCGCTCCCCGTACTGTTGCATCAGCCTGAGTGCCAGGAAAAGGAGCATGATGAAAGGGGCAGTAATTTTGACAATGTTACTTGCACGTGCGTGCCGTTAGTGAATGGTACATCATATGACCCAAGGCAAAACGAAAAAATACAAAAAAACAGTTTGTTTGTAATGTCTTCATATACATGTATATGCCAGGTTGTATAAAATAAATAAATAAATAAAAATCAAACTATGAAAAAAGAAAAAGAAAGATTTGCTTGATTAATTGCAAAGCTGTCTTTGTGCCTTGAAAAAATTCAAACTTTTTATT
Organism: Hermodice carunculata; assembly: GCA_964020975.1. Taxonomy (NCBI): domain Eukaryota; kingdom Metazoa; phylum Annelida; class Polychaeta; order Eunicida; family Amphinomidae; genus Hermodice; species Hermodice carunculata. The sequence continues at coordinate 58,039,651 of OZ026622.1, read as the reverse complement.
CAATGATAAATGTCGGCTGATGCATTCTGAAAGCACCCAGACAGATTTGCCGTGAAGCAAATCTTCTTTTCTAGTTTTGAAATGACATCATTTGAAATTAAGTGTCAGATGCACCTTTGTCACAACCTATAAAGTAAAGCTGAAATAGCACCTGTATCTATAATACTTAATAGTTTTGAAGCAGTTTATTAAGATCTGAATTTTGTGTATTCACTTAATTTGCATACATTAAAATTCTACAACGTTGGTTCATGGTTCATTAGATTCGGCTAGCTATGTCACAAACCTGAAAACTGAAGTTAGAATGGTACCTCTATCAATAATAGTTTTGAAGTTATTCAAGATTTAAATTTTATGTATTCATCTAGTTTGCATAAATTAAAATTTTACAATTTTGGTTCATTCGATGCGGCTATGTCACAAACCTACAAATTGAAGTTGGAATCACACCTATATCTGTATAGTTTTGAAGCAATTCCAGATTTAAATTTTGCATATTCACATAATTTGCACAAATTAAAATCTAACAACTTTGGTTCATGGGTCATTGGATGATGGCACCTCTATAACGGCTTTGGAGATATCCAGCTTTGATTTTTTTTCAATGCGTCTAATTTGCATAAATTAAAATCCTACAACTTTGTGTTTCATTGGATGCGGCTTTGCCACAAACCTATAAATTAAAGTTGGAAATGCACCCGTGTCTATGATAGTTTTGGAGATATTCAATTTGGAAAATTTTTCAATGCCCGTAATTAGCATACTTTAAAGTTCTACAACTTTCACTTACTGCCCATTATATTGGCAGGTATCACAAACTTAGACATACACATTGAAATTTTGTGTCTATCTGCAATAGTTTGGAAGATATGGAGCTTTTAAAATTTTAATGACCCTAATTTGCATAATTTTAAACACCATAACTATTTCAAACGATATGCACAATTTCCCTGGTAGGTCGGTCACCATGGCAAGTTTGGTGATTTTCGGATTAATAGCGTCAAAAAAAAAAGTCCGGACAAATTTTGGTGACATGGAAAGAAAGAAATTATGAATCCGAGGAGGAAAAACAATATCTCTGGGTTCGCACCCAGGCATAGTTTAATCATTGTCTTTTGTTAGGGAGAAAAAGTACTATTTCAAGATGGTTCGGTAGCATCCGGGGGTAGCATTTCCTGCTAATGTTCCCTAATCATTGTGGACACACAAAAAAGTATAGTTGTGTTGCCTTGAAATGTAGGTTAAAAGAGCAGGGCCAGAGTTAATGTTAACAGCAGTATTAAAACTTTATTGCACAATATGTCCACAGGACCACAAAGGACTAAGGCAGTACAAAAATAAGCGCCCTCTAAGGCCAACTCACTGTTTATCTATGGAAAAAGCCCTACATGTAGTCAATATGACACACTTATAGTTTAACACACATTTACATTAAAATTTGACATTGTTGATATGAATACGCCAGTCGTATTGGATGTACAACTGTTGAATTGAAACTTGACTTACCCTTTATCTATGATAGTTTTGAAACTGTCACAATTATTGACCAATTGCTATGTCTGTACCATGGTCTGTGTCTTGCAGTTGACGTCCAAGAGAGGAACTACGATACTTTTCCTTTTCCTTTCCTTACCTTGCCTTGCCTTGCCTTGCCTTGCCTTGCCTTGCCTTTCCTTTCCTTTTTGACATAGGCCTAAGTAAGGCCTTTAAAAGAGCATAACACATAGCCTTGCTTCATAAACTTAAACGTGACTTTATTTCTAGCTCATTAGTTGGCCGGTTTAAAAAATTATCTTTTTTTCTCATGCCTTAGCAGTGGGTTGTAAACGTGGTCAGTCCTCTTCTTGAGGAACTACAATACTATAAATGGCGGTGTTCCCTAAGGTTCAGTCATGGGGTCACTTCTTTTCTTGATATTTATAAATGACATTGTAGATTCTAATATCAAACTTTTCCCCCGCTGAAACTCTATTGTTTATATCTGTTGGCAATCCCAACCGGTCAGCAAAAACAAGAAACCGTGCATGATCTTTTCTTCTGTGAGAGACTGCATGGTCATCCGTTCGGTTAATCACATTTAATGCATCAAAAACTGACGGTATGCATTTTTATCGCGAAAGCAATCGTGATACTGGAGTGGATCTAGGAATTTTAACAGGGGTTTGCGAATGTCTATTGATTGGAATTGCGAGGTTGCTCAGCGACCGACCTTGGGGGAGGGCCCCCTCCCACGACAGGAGCTTTTTATATACTTTTGTAGAAACACCACAACTGTGAGCGAGTTGGTGGTGGACCCTTTGCCTCGGCTCTGGTCCTGGAAAACATGGCAGCATGAGCTGACAAGGTTTACCCTACCTCATCTCTCTCTCTCTCTCTCCCTCTCTCCTCCCCTCCCCCCACCCCCACCCCTATGGGCCACAGGTCTGTGTCACACAGGACCGCGGTAGACAAGCGGAGAGCCACAGTATCATTAGTAGTAGTAGTAGTAGTTGTAGTAGTAGTAGTAGTAGTAGACCGCAGCTGGCTTTTCACTGCAGGTAAATTTGCAAACAATCTGACTCCTCTGTCCAACAAATGTGACCAAAATGTGTTTCTGTTCTCAACAGTGACCATATGCACCAGGTGTACCAGTGTATCTGCATGTTAGGGTGTTTCATCTTATGATCAGATTGCCGTGGTTGATAAATTTCAGTCAATAACACTAAATTGATAGCATTTGGAAATTTCAATGCTTGATAACGTCAAAGCAGAAAGAATTTTGCAGATACTATAGCCTAGGTACATTTGTTGTGGTCGTGTGACAAACAATGCCAATGGGAACATTTCTGAATGATTGCCCCTGTGTGGAGGTGTCACACACGATTTTTCCCCTAGCTCCATTTTTGTTGTTCTGGCTGTGGATCCTTTAGCAATTATGATATGGCAAATGAGACTCAAGATTTGGTGAGAGTGAAGTAAAAACCAGCAAGCTGGCAGATGATACAACATGTTTTGTTGAAACTCAGCAGCCTGCAAAAGTTCTGTTTTCTATTCTTGATGACTTTAGAAGATGGTCTGGACTTAAATGTAATTTTGAGAAAACGATCGTCAGTCGATTTTGTATCTCTGCTGCTCCACTTTATTCAGTATTTTATATTCAGGTACGGACATATTGAAGTTTGGAACTCCTTTGTTTTAACATGTTGTCTTCAAAGATAATACGACTATAGGCCTACGAGTCGGATTATCCTCTCAACCGCCTGCATGTATGGTTGGACCCCAATAACACTTTTTTCTTATGATTTTTCATGTTTTCTTCATGTATATTTTATTCTTGACTGAAGTGACATCGACGTCTTAAATGCCACTCTAGGCATTCCTTCATAACTGTTAAAGTGTAAGTGCTGGTTACAGGCAACACCTGGCTTGATTGAACATGGATTACTACAATTCTCATATTCTATCTCAATTTGGAGGTCTCGCTGTAAACTTGCTCATCAACAAACTTAGCTCAATAGTATGACTCTGGAAAAAATGAAGAGCAGAATACTGAACCTAAATTAATGAATATTTCTCCATATTTTAACCTCGAAGCTTTAGTCAATACCCTTGAAAAAAAACAAGATTAGTTCACAATTTTGAGCCTTAATTGTGCTTCACTCAATGCTAAGTTTGGGGGGGGGTATTACTCCCATTAGTGACGATACTGGGTATGTGGCGCGCTCTGTAGGCCCCTCTTTTCAGCGAAGTTTCCCTAATAAAGGTCCAGTATTTTGCCAAAAAGTCCCTAATAGGGGGTTAGTTTTCTCTTCTATGGCCCAAAATTCGGGAAAATTTGCCTATGGTCAATTTTTTTTCTTGGAGCACTTTTCTCGCCAATTTGAGATCATATTTTCTACTATTTCGGTTAAAGTATTCCCTAACAAAGGTATCATTTTTGTGAAAAAGTGCCCAAACAAAGGGTGGGTTTTTGAAGGCCCCCCCCTCCCTGAAAGGTCGAGCTGCACACCCCAACCAAAAATTTCAGGAAGTCCCCCCCCCCCCCCCGCCCCCGGCTAAGTTCGATGAAATCAAAATTCTTACTGATCCTCTCCGATCGAATAATTGTATGCTTAGTGTCATCTGTATCCAAGAAACGTGGCAGTCAGATTCTTCTGACATGTCTTTTTGAACTTGAAAATTATAAGTTAAACGTAACCAGCCTAGGTTTTATCTGCACAGCGCACATAAGGGTCTTGCGATTTACTTGAAACACAATTATGATGACAAACAACTGCCGATTTATAAGGTGTCAGATACATAGGAAGGTCTCTTTATTGAGATTTATAGTAAACTGATTCAAAATAATAATAATAATAATAATAATAATAATAATAATAATAATAATAATAATAATAATAATAATAATAATAATAATAATAATACTGTGTATGGACCCCCTATGGGCCCTAGAAATACAATTGACTGAACCTTGTCGGACGCCTGCTTTGATGTCACACAAAAGCATTGCTGGTATCGTACACAATGAAGGTTACATTTCCTGAAAGTAGACAATATATTGAAAATGTTTGCTTCGTGCAAAAATGTGTAACTACTGTAAGGTAAAAAAGTGATTCACATTGACTTCATTTATGAAACTTGATGTGTGTTGTAATTTACATTGGGTTACGACAAGCTGTAAACAGCAATCTCAAAATTCGCTGCACTATATTCACATAGGCATGCAACACGTAAGTGTATTTGGTGACAGTAAGCCCCCCCCCCCCCCCCCATGGTGTTTCTGTGCGTGCGTGTATGTCTGGATGATCAACTAATTGTGCACGCAATATTTTATTTAACTTTGTAAAACACTGACTGCTTATTTGAGCTTCATTGAGAAATTACTCTTGTAGGCCTACAGCAAGGCATATGGATGCCCCACATTGATCAGCTGACAAATGAAGATTTTGATAATATATAGGCAGTTAGTTATTAAGTGCAGAGAGAAATGGAGTATAATTACCACCAAGAAACTTTACACTTTTGTCCCCTGCCTTGTGTGATACTATTTTAACATGCAGACATACAAAATCTATAGTGTATGAATAGCATACATGGTAGGTAGCACTACTGAATATTATTTATCTATTGTATGGTTTATTTCAAAACAGATGAACCACTGCTGTGGATATACTCTCCAGTGTCGTCTGTTAGCCACGTGGTATCGTGATGCCATACGAAGACAAACTTCAAGACATTATCAAGTCCGTGTGTGAACACAGACTTCTTGTTTTTCCTCAAAATCAAATGCTTTATTCTTTATTTATTTATTTCCAGTTTAGTGGTCAGCTTTTCTCGGACACTATTGTTAAGAAAAGTACCAAACTTGGCATGTTCATAGACCTAGTAGCGAAGTTGTGCAAATTGTTTGGAACAGTCATGATTTTAAAAATTATGCAAATTAGGGGCACATTTGTGGAAATTTTTAATCTTACATATCTTCAAAAGTTTTCTAGATAGAGTTGTCATTCAAAGCTTGGTATGTGGGCTGTTGCTAAAGCAAAATCCTATAGCACGCAAAAAAAGTTGAGAAGTTTAATTTATGTTACATTCACTGAATTTTCTGTGAATAAACAGCATCAGACACGATCCTAGCTCCGCCATTGTGCCCAGAAGCTGGTCACGGTTTCCAGAGCCAGACTGTTATGCAACCAAAGATAATTGAACTGTGACACTTTGGGAGGATTAATTCATATCTGTACAGGGGCGCCAGCGCCCAGTGCTGTGGCTCACCCTGTGTAAACGAGGAAGCTGTATATAGATAGCAAGGAAAAGGAAAAGAAAGGTGTACATGGCCTTCCTTGATGTGCGGAAAGCTTATGACAAGGTTTGGAGAAATGCACTGTGGGCTAAAATTATAGAGCTAGGCTTTGGAGGTGGCTTTCTAGAAGTTTTTAAGGCTCTGTATGCAGATATAAATTGTAGTCTCAGTATGGGAGATGTGGAAACTCAGGGGGCAAGGTTAGACATCGGGCTAAAACAGGTTTGTGTGCTATCACCGATTTTGTTTGCCATATACATGAGAGAACTGGGAACTGAACTGTTAGAGAGCAATGGAGGAGTAACATAGGAGGAGAAAAGATACCAGGGTTGTTCTTCGCTGATGACATTGTGTTAATGGCAGATACAGGTAGAGAGTTACAGGAACTTTTGAGGAGGTGCCTATGGAGAAAAGTGGAGATTATTAGAGTTTAGTGAGAAGAAAAGTCAGGTCATGGTCTTGGGGCAGAAGAGAAGACAGGAGGAGAAATGGATGGTAGGGAAGTTTAGGATACCAGAGGGTCAAGAGAAAGTCATTAGAATTGGAGAGGGTGAGGAGTACGAATATTTAGGGGTGAACATTAAGGTCACAGGACAGGGAATGTTTAAGTACCATGTTGAGAAAATCAGACAGAAGGTGAATAGAGCGAAAGGTATGACAAAGGTCACGGCAGGGAACAGCTTCAATAGATCATTCACAGGAAACGTGCTGTGGGAACGTGTAGCCATACCTGGGAAGTTATATGGGTTAGATGTGATAGCCATTAGTGAAAAAGATATTGAATGGATGGAGAAGGCACAGAGGGAGATGGGGAAATGGGTGCTTGGGGCACCACCATGTGTAGCAATAGAGGCCGTGTTGGGAGAGTTGGTTACCAATAAGAGATAGAATAGCTAATGCTAGGTTAGGGTATTGGGGATATTTGCAACAGGTGAATGAAGAAAGATGGTGTAGGAAGGTACATGGGGGCTGTTAGTGAAAAGACAAAATGGGTTCAAGAAATAGACAAGTTAGCTGAGAAATATGAGTTGAAAGGGCCAGATGAGATTGAAGTGGCGTGGAAATCGTATATAGGAAAGGTGATTCAAGAGAAACATGTGGAGCAGTGGAAAAGAGGGGTTGAGGAGAAGAGCACACTGAAAGCATATAGAGCTGTAGACAAGCCAGTGAAGACTAAATGTTGGGATGGTAGCAAGGGTTCTAGACTGTTATTTCAGGGCAGAGCAGGAGTGATCAATCTGGAGAAGAGGGAACAGAAGTGGACAAATGGGAGTGATGGGAAGTGTAGGGTGTGTAGGGAGGAGGTGGATAAGACCATTGATCATATGATGACATGGTGTACAGGTTATAGAGCACTTAGAGACCAGCTGTTTGCACAATGGAGAACAAGGGGTGGGCAGTGTAAAAGCTTAGAGCAAGTAAGGGACATGGGCAGAGAATGATAGGTCAGCATGGATACTAGGATTGAAGGGCGATTTTCCAGGAAGTAGAGTTGGTTTAGAGTCAGTGAAAGGCTTCTTGGTGCAGTGCTGAGAGAGTGGGAATAATATCTTAGGCTTAGTCACTGAAGAGAATAGAGGGCAAACTTAGAAGGGAAGGGAGAAGGTAGCCCTTATTAGGGCTCCTATGACCCTGCCAGATGGCATCATCAGCAGGGGCTGTGGGCATGCCAACGCAAAGTTGCGACAGCGGGATAGGGCTGAGTGTTTTTTTATGTACTAAAGACCACCTGACTAGCTACTAAGTAGGCAGGACCACGGCAGAGAAGCGGAGTGCAACAGAATATTATTATATAGTCTGAAGCCTTCCGAAGCATTTCCCAGTCAGCTGGTGCTGATTGGTCGGTGCAATTTCAACAATAGGTTAGTGGCATAGCAGCATCCAATGAAATTTGTCCCAAAGGTTAACATGTCTTTGTGAAGGGAGATTCAGATCAACTACCAGAAGTCACTCAAATACAGATCCAAACTGCCTGCAATGACTAACTGTATATTATGGGAGGATTTTGGTGAGGGCAGTGGGTACATTGGGGCATGCAACCGGAGCTCCCAATATTAAGCATAGCTGTTGTATTTCAGGACCCAGCGGTGACATTTGCTCATCAGTTAAATATCTATAACATTGTTTCATAACCTTTGTAAACACTGCCCACTCCCAACAAAGATTCATCTTAAATCACCCATGTTCAGCCAAACTTGCAACCTCAGTTTGTCCACACCTTCAGTTGGTTGTTGAACCTGGATAGTTAAACATGCACATGTAAAATGGTATAGATTTTTGTCAGGAGCTATGTGAAGTTGGATATTGCCTGTTCAAACTTACCTCTTAGGTTTGCCGAGACATTTTGGCTGGTGACACTCAATAGTTAAACACATAGATCTCTGTCAGAGCTATGTGAAGTTGAACTTAATTTTATGTATGACAGTGGATTAGGTGAGCCCAATAGTTGATATTAGTAGAGGTTGTCATGTAAATGTTTTTATGTTCCTGTAAATAGTGAAACTCAAATACATGTACTCATAAATACATTTATATCAATGTGTACATGTTTCACATGTTGCAGTCGTTTTATGCCCCAGATTTACAAAGCATGAGAACCTGGTGTTGGTGTTATAATTTTTACTTCATAGTGTAAATGGGTTTAGCATCATATTAGAATGTCAAGTTAAAATTATACAAATTAGGGACAATTAAAATTTTAAAAGCTCAGTATCTTCCAAACTATTGAAGATAGACACAAAATTTAAAGTAGCAAATAAGTTTTGTGACACCTGTCTATCTAATGGACATTGAACCAAAACTGTACCATTTGAAATTATGCTAATTGGCAGCACTTGAAACATTTGAAAGTTGAATTATCTCCAAAACTATCGTGAATAAAGGTGTCAATCCATGTTCAATTTATAGGTTTGTGACAGCTGCAATCAATGAATCATGAACCAAAGTTGTAGCATGTTGATTTGTGCAAATTAGGTGAATACACAAGATTGAATTCTTTGAATAACTTTCAAACTATTACAGATAGAGGTGTCATTCCAACTTCAATTTGTAGATTTGTGACATAGCCTAAATAGTAATCCAATGAAACATGAACAAAAGTTGTAGCTTTTATGCAAATAAGGTGAATACACAAAATTTATAACGTGAATCACTTAAACTATTATAGACTGAGGTGTTAGTCAAACTTCATTTGATAGCTTTGTAGGATAGTTGCATCCAATGAACCATGAACCAAAGTTGTAGCAGTTTGATTTAAGCAAATAAGGCAAATACAAATTCAAGATTTAAATCTTGAATAGCTTCAAAACTATAATAGATTGAGTTGCCTTTTTAACTTCAATTTATAGTTGTTTTGGTTTTTTTTACATGTCTGCATGAAAAAATATTGTTGCAGGAGTTAGATGAATGTTAAATAGGCAACCTTCAAAAGTTTTCTAGGCACACAGGCAAATCATTTTTTTTCTAGTTTCTATTTGTTCTCAAGTAACACGGGTCGGAGATAGCGTCCCTGAGTATTAAGTTATTTGTGGCTCTTTGTCTTGGCTTAACATGTAATGTATAGGACTGTGCCAGTTCGTGTTTCTTGGGCCAACAAAAGTTATTGATTTATAAGTATTCTAAATCTCTTATCCCTACCTTTACCATATTTCAAGTGACAAGAAAGCACAGATTAACTTTACGAGGTGTACAGCCTTAGCTTCAATTCTGAGGATCCGGATCTGTGTAAAGGTTCATGTGAACGTCCGTGCTCACCACTTAAACACCAGTCCGTATATGATTTTCAGCTTTTCAACATATGTAGAAAACAGTGGCCAATTTAATTGAGTAGCTGGTTTGAACAGCGAAATCTGACCCATGAATAATAATATTTTGATTAACACAAAAGAACATTTCATTCATTCTGTAAATATTTGTCCTTGTGACTTTGAAATGCAATGTACTAATTCACACTTTCGTCTATTTGTAAAGACTAACATAAAAGTGTGTTTGCAAAGAAATATGCTAACACTGCTTAAAACGAAACGGATTGACTTCAAACTCTTATATAGTTCTCCTCCGTTAAAGTGTCCTTCGAAAGTAGTATAATTTGCTTAATTTAATTACAATGCCTTACTCATATTATAATACAAATAAAAGATTAAGATTTCAAACCATAGTTCGACGTATTCAAATGAAATGTGTAGGCCTATTTCTTAGGCCCTATATGATCAATAACCATTATTTGCACATTTTGATGGACATTTTAGAATACCACATATTATCCAGAACATATGCTTATAAAAATGCAATGAAATATAGGTGAGGACCGATCCTGGAATATTGACACAAATGGCTTTGTTGTATAGTAAGGAGAAGAGATGTTGGGTGTATAAAGCCATTACGTAGTCGTCATATTTCTTCCAGATTTCAGATTCAAAAATCTGTTTGCACCAATGTATCAACCCTTTCCCATGTTAAAAAATCAGTCTGCACCTCCGTCTAATTTCAATGTTAAAGTCACAAATTCCATGTTTTCTTCATGTAGAAAAGATTCTAAGTTCACATTTTCCGTGGTTTACAATAAAAGTCCACATTTCCATATGGTACTCATGTTAAGTCACAAATTTCATTTTTTGTCAATGTGAAAATGTCTAAATTCTCAGTTCCATATTTTTCTCATATATTTTCCATAAAAGCTTTGTCCCACTAAAATTTCATGGAGAAATTATGGAAAACATGAAATTCCATATCTAATATAAAAATCTGAAATAGGAGTGAAGTGCGTAATGTTCGCGCATACAGTGCAATACACATCTCAGCAGACAAACCCCAGGTGCACAACTTCATATGCTAAATAATAAACTGTAACGTTTCATTACCGCATGTCAAATGGAGATGTGCATGAAACAAGTTTCCTGTCAGACATGGGTGTGATGCTGTTTGATTGTGCAATGTGCTTTGTTTACCATTCGCTGATGGTGATTCATCATAAGAGAATGTATTCTATCAAGGGCGTAGCCAGGTGGGGTGGGGTGGGGGTGGGAGTAAAAGGGCTCGGACGAAGCCCTCATTTTCAGCAAAAGGTCCAACTTGGACAAATAAAAGAAAAACGAGAAAAGAAAAACGGGGAAAGAGCACGAATCAAAACACAGCTTTACTTACTAGACTAAGTATGACAAGATACTTCTTCATTTTTACCGTGATTGGTGTGATTGAGCCGAACACAGCAAAAGGATCTTTGCATGTGATCATTATAAAATAGTCCAAAATTTTGTTGGTGGCTAGACCTCATGTTAAGGCTTTATGATATTAGCCTCAGTGCATGAAGTAAACTTCCAACTATGTTGATCAGCAAAATATATATTATAAAATATAGCAGCCTTCATAAGTTCCTTCAAGTCTTGGGTGGGGTTTCTGTAGCTTCACAGAAGTTTAACATTTGGGTCCAGCTTCGGTAAATTGTTAAAGATGGTCATCCAGCAGAAGAGTGTAGAAGTTCAGTGTAAGAATGAATTCTCTTCGCGTTCAAGTTTTCACTCATTGGATTAATTTGCAACATGTACAGTTCATAACATGACTGAGTGATATTAAAAAATCCAAATATATTTTCAAAAGGTCCACAATTTCCAATTTGACAAACACACGAAATAAATATAACAGTGTTTCGTTTTTTGAGAATTCAAAGACTGCAGTTTAAATTCCTAACCACTATAGAACTGTAAAGGCCTCAAGTAGCTGTGATTCAAATCTGAGAACGTTTAGGATTCTACTTGAGAAAATATCTGTTTCTCAAAATGGGAAAATGGATGATAGAATTACCTTTATAATGTACATCCAAAGGCCTAGTACATGTAATATTCTATCCTGATCAATGACCCCACTTCTTCAATTAAAAGACAAAGCTTTAAAAATCCATAATTTTAAAAAATAAAAATATTATTTCTTCCAGATATTATATACAATTTAACAGTTTTGAAGAACATAGCACTTAGCGATTTAGTAATTTATCAGGAAAACTACCCCTTGTCATCGGGGCCACCGGAGGCTCGGGGTAGGCCTCCGGTGGGTCCAAGCTAAAATGGTTAATATATACAAATACGACGGTATACATTGCATAAAACAATCAAAATACATGTCTGGTCGGTATCGACTGTACAGTGTCAAATCTTAAACTCCACGCCTTCACTAAAAACTCTTTATAAATGTTATGGAACAGGGCGCCCACGTCGTTGCTGTGTAAGAAACCATGATCTCCTAGAAATAAACAGAGTTTCATTAAAAGAGATAAACCACAATACCTCGCCCACAAATATGCTGCATCCAGTTTTATTGAATTGTTCTTCAATTTACTATAGCAATTTTTGTTGATATTTTTGAGGGGCGGACAGAGGAAGAGGAAGTGAGCCATATCCTCTTTAGCTTCTTTACACGGTACACACTTAGAATCCGAAATTCTCCACCGTTCCAAATTTTCATTTATGCTAAGGCAACCCGTCCGTGCTTTAAATTTTAGCTGTGTTGCATAAAAATCGTCCATGTTGAGCAAGTAATCTTGCCGAAAAGTAGAGCCTTTCATCGCACGGTACCCGTACCGTGAAGAGCCATCATCAATATCTTGAAAGAATGATACTTTATAACTTTCAATACTCAGTTTGATGTAAGGTACCAACCAAAACTCATTCTGGCTATGAAAAGCACGATCCAATCCTACATTTTTGAGTACATTATGTACCTCAGAACAATGTTGCCAGGCTACCGTTTCTCCATCTAGATATTGTGCACTTCATTTTGTAAATACGTGTTTACAGAGCCTGGTGTCAGGTAGGTCGTACTTCATTCTGTGAAAAAAAAACTTTATGCGGTGTCGGTTCAATATAAGGTCTATTGGCAGCCAGCCTAATTCGCCAAAAGTAGCCGACATTGCTGGAGTAGATTTTATGCGTAGAATCGCTCTGGCGTATACCTTGAAGTTTGGCTCTTATGTATTGCAATGAGATTTTACTTATTTCACATGATGATGATGATGATGATGATGATGATGATGATGATGATGATGATGATGATGATGATGATGATGATGATGATGATGATGATGTGATCATGCTGTCAGGTTTTCATTGTCTGTTATTATCATCCATTTTTTTCGGTACAATTCTACAAGTGCAAGACAATAGTGACTTGTACCACGTAAATTGACTTAATTCTACTGTGTTGTCATTTTCGCTGATGTCCCGCACCACAGGGATTCGCGCAAAAATAGCTAATTTATTAAGATTTCAGTTGAATGCAAAAATAATGCAAAAAGTGTTAAAATAAAAAATGTGCAAAATTAACAATTTAGGGTACGGTTTAATATATACTTGCAACTAACTTGTCTAGGATGACATACAACATGAATGAAACAAAAACATGTCTTGACTATAGATACTCTTACATCAACATAGGACGCCACAAAATCAGTATGTTGAATCAGTCTGTCAACCAGGAATTGTTGCCTGTTGGATGCATATAAAAACTCAATATCGAGTCAGCAGCTACATATTTGGTGTGTTCATCTACATCTCGGTAGGGATCTCAGTGTCTGTCTGAATGCATGGCCGTTCTACTGGGCTGATGAGAACACCTGTTTGCCATATAAGGGTTTATTGCCGTCCGGTAAGAAAATCTGGGCTTTGCTGTTGCCCACAGTATAGTACCTGCCATGTTTTTTTTCCCTCCGGACAGGAGCCCCTGTGTAGTCGGCAATGTAAAGATAACTCTCGCCCACTAGATGCCCAAGCTTGGGGAAAGCACTGACCTTGGCCCAGGAAGTCGAACTGGTCTATGCCCCCTCCCCCCCCCCCCGACAAGGTCAGGATAATGATACAATTATGGATGGTTGAAGTGGAAGATCTGAAGCTAGTGCGCAGCCAGACTGGCAACTTTGGATCGATATTACCCACTTAATCTTTTCACAGGTACATTGAACCTATATATTTTCTGATTACTACATATACATAGATTTGTACCCCGAGTTTTTTTTGTTTTTTGTTTTTTTTTTTTGCAGGATTGGAATTTTTGGCGAATTTCTAGCTTTCTTTCTTACTTGGTAAGATTTTCGTATTTTTCGCGCAGAAGTTGCACAATTTTTTTTTTAAGTTGAAATCAGGAGAAATTGAAAATATATATCCATGTTCAGAATCGAATTCAATGGTGAGTCCTAAAATAGCATAAATAAAAAGTTGTAAAATGTTTAAGTTAGTCCTGACAGGTTGTTCATTTTCTTTCTATAAATTGCTCCAAAAGTCATGGAAGGAGTTGTCAGAAAAAACAAGATCCTGGAAACCACTTCTGGATATGATATTTTTCTTTTGATGTCCATTGTTTTGAACGTGATAGGGCAATACGTATGTTTGTGAGACAAGATACAAATTGAAGAGGTTGAGCAAAAAACAGTTCTGAGAAAATCGCGTTGAAAGAAAATGTTGCCAATTCTTATGCATTTATAGCTGTAATATGACACATATTCATTTCTTCTGCCCTGTTTCTATTATTGTGTGAAATAAACCTGTACCTTTACCTTTGTGATGTTATCATTAAAAAAAGTATATTTTGTGGCTTAAATTCGACTTTTTTTTAACTTGGGAACATAACACTCAGCTTGTTTGGGTGTGGGTTCACATGCGGCTTTCCATATTTGGGGACCAGTAAGTGGGTTGTGCTCTTATTTTTTTTTTTACATCAATAGAGAATTTCAAAGTAGTCAGAACAATTATGGTAGTGATTAGTCTGAACTGGCCCATTCTTCTCTCAATGGCTAATGGTTTCCTGTTCCCTATGAGTGACCCTTGTCAGTGGATCAATTGGTTTCATGGAATAATGATTGTTCAAACAATGACATTGTTCATTATCATGCCCATGCAAACAAACCCCATGTGCCAAGCACTGCTGAAAATTTTCAGTGTAAACAAAAGTTTTGAGCTCAATTTCTTCATATAAATTTTATGTCCACACATCTGACTCTTTGGGAACACATAGTTTAAGTATCAAATTATTAAAAAATATTAAAAATTGATTAGAGGTTATCGAAAGGTCCTGACTTCAGATCTTCCACCTTAATAATAATGAAGCTCAACTGTTCCAATCAAAGGCTTTATAGTTTACATTTTTCCAAGTTGACAAAGATGTTTTCCTCAATCTTGGTGGATGAATTAAGCACTTAGAAACTTATTTTAGCCCCTAAAACGTACCATTTTGCTCTTCGAATCACTAACTTTTTCCCGGCTTTGAGGTGAGCGGCTTCGCAGCCTTTGGGTCCTTGCAGGTCCATTCTTTATATCATTTGACCCCCCCCCCTCCCCAAATCCAAAATCTTGCCTACGCACCTGCCTGTGGTATCCTATGATGAGTGACAAAAATTCCTCCATACTGTGGGATACTTTTTTTAACCTAGAGTATACTGGCATTTTAAAAATAGAAACTGACAGGGGTTGGTGGTAGCGTACTGTGCAATGCAGAATTTGTTCTGATTGGTCCATAGGTTTGAAGTTCCAGGGAAACAGGAAAACATGAAGGGCAGGTGTGAGTTCAATGCAAATAACTAGCATGGAAGCGTGCAGGGCAGCGTATGGGGGTGTGCATTGAACTTATACCTTTTTTAAAAATATATTGTCAAGATTGAAGTGAAGAATCGTTGCCAGTATATTAGAAAAGGGTTCAGTTTACTCAGATTTAAAATTTACTTCCGGTGTATAATTTGATTTGGGTTAAAAATTGATGGTTGAATGTTTAAGTGTTCCGTTTCCACCCCAGTACCCTACCCTTTTATTCTGGAAATTCATGATTATTCGCAATAAATATCTGCAAGGACTTCAGTGGATTTTTTGACTCGGTCTGCAATCACATGCACAGTGTTCCAACATGGATCCACTGATCAATGCTACTTGTGATACATTGTGATTGATAAATCATCCATTCATTATTTATTGATTTCATTTATGTTTGTTTATCGTTTCATAAATTAGTATTAGGATATGTAAGCTTTCAGGTGTATATTAACAGTGTGATGAACTCTGTGCTGAATGGGCATAACATACCGGTCGATCGATCTAGGATGGATGATTGAGTACATCCATGCTTTATCCGGTACGTCAAGTAATGTTCCCCACACTTTTAAAATACCTAGTTCAAGCAAACGCAGTTTTGAAGGGCTTAAGTATGTTTTTATTACATCAGCTGACTTGTCAGTTTACGTTATAGTATTGTCCATCTGTCCAAAATTCACGTTTTCTACTTCTCCAATACCGTCTGTCCACAAGTCGCATTTTCTACTTCTCCAAATCCGTCAGCTATAAATTCACTTGGAACTTGATGGGGATGTACCTTGAGTGGGTCTCAATCAAGTGTATTCAAAATGTCATGATTTAATGACTTTCGGATTTTTTTAATGAATTTTTTGTCCATTTTTTGGCAAAATTATAAAAAATCTACTCCAAAACTGCTCAGCCAATTGCGTAGGGGCACTTCTGGAAACCTCTGGCCCTGAATGTGTTCCATAAGCGGCGCCGCATTTTTTTCATGTATTTTTAACTATTTTTTGTGTTTTACTCATTGTAGACTTCTACAAAATCGTAACACTCAGATTTTTCTGGAAGCTTGTGGAAGTGTAGCTTGTGGGTGATTAATTAAATTTGTTCACTAGGTGGTGACATTCTGGATCCTTGATTTTTAACAAAATTTTCAATCCTGGTACTGCGTGCATTTCTGTTGATTTCCATGTAAGTCACCGGGGATAGCAATGGAAACTCCATGTTTTACTTCCTTTCCAAAATCTTCACTCCCTAGACTAAAGTGGGGCTTATAATGGGTTGAATGTCAAGGTTAGCTGAGGATCGGCTGTTCACTCAGCCTTTTTATTGTAAGATCTCTTGTGCCGAGAAACACTTCAACACATAACAAATGAGGTACTGCTCAAACGTGTGTCGTTTACTCGAGCTGTTGATAATATGGTCATTCCATAACAAACCTTCAGTTTATCTGGGCCCATTTATCTTTCAAATTTATGAAAGGCGCGAATCTGCTATATTATTCTGCCGCCAAACCAGCAGACACTTATTATGCCCAGGATCAATGTGCGTATATAAACATTCTACCTTTCGGCATTTCAGTGCAATCCTATTAAAGCTCAAAGCTGTGTAATGCCATGGGGAAAAATATCCCATAAATTGGTCGGTCAATATGATGGAAATAGGGCATATTACAAATATCTTTTTTTTTTTTTTTCCTTAGTCAATGTATAATTTGCATTCCACTGACTGAAAATATGAAGTGTACATTCAAAATTGGCATAATTCAGGTGTATACCCAGCATTTCAAGCGACAATAGTTGCGTGTTCCATATATTGCAAAGATCAATTTATCAATTAGACGTCTCTGTTAACAGCCTTTTACATTTTTTTTAAATCAGACAGTATGTAATGACATCGTACAGTTCGATTACTTACAATGTAAGCAACCATACGTCAGTTGCACAACAAACATGTCAAGTCACATCGGAATGATGTATTGCAACAATAAGGCACGTCATGCAGATGAATATGTTGATCAAATGCATTCATCAGTCGCCTATTTGATGCAAAGTTATTTCTGTCATGTTAATTCAGAATACGTCACGACAGCGTAAGTACATACATGTAAAATGATTTGATCTACCAAATTAAAAGCGAAGCGGACAGCCGTTTTTTTGATAACAATGATGGCACAAACCGATTACCAGTTGAATTTTTGCTACATCATGTATCGATGTTCGAATTATTATTAAGACATGCGCTGTTTCTTGTCAAAAGGCAACATCAATACTGTATAAGCACCATTGATTATGAGCAGGGCCAGTCAGGGAAAATAAAGATTATAAAAATTTTATGTTTAATTGCATAGCATCATGTGATATCTCAAATAATTTTGTTCTTGACTTTGCAATAGGAGAAACATCTTTTAACTTTAATTGTATACCATCGGTTTTATAGACTCAGCAATCATGATCGTCCTATTTCCCTGAATATCACCAGAAGACTGTCTTATATGAACTTATTTAGAGCAAGCCTTCTCGCTATGTTTTTAGAACCGGGGGACTGTACTCAGAGCTGATACGAGTCGGTAGTAAATATTTATCCCTTCCAGAAATATTTTTTCGTTCAGATATTCGTTGTGGTCGTGAAGCAGAACTGGTGTGTTATTCATGGGAGAAAATCCCAGGGCAGGGTAGCCTTTCTGAAACGAGAAAACCATAGCCATGTGTCAATTCTTTTATTGTCAATTTTGACAAAATTAGATGTGCTGTGAATTGACACAATGATACCAGATCCTTAGTTTTCGCAAACGAACGGAAAAGCTGTTGCCTCAGTCAAACTTGTCACTGACAGAGTTGTCTTTATTTTCAAGCACGAACCCGTTTGCTCAGCTAGGAGCAAGAAGGAGCTTTTATTATGAAATGTGTTTATTTGGAATAAAAGTACAATTAGTTTGTTAATTAACTTTCCAATTTCAGCATGCGAAAACGCTCGATTATTGTCTATACCGCAAAATATGTTTTTGTCCAGCATTTCTTACATTGCATTACTTTTCCATACCTTTTTGTTGCATGTACCAGACACTTGCTAGACTATTGCCCATAAATAGATTTGGAACAGTCTATCGATAGATTGCCATAAACTAGACCAATATATTCACGCTCTAATTATGCATCTAGAGGAAACTGACAGGTCTGAAGTTAGCATGAATGCAGGTAATCATTACAATTTTCACAAAAAATGATTTTAAATAGCAAAGAGAGGCGAGAGAGAGAGAGAGAGAGAGAGAGAGAGAGAGAGAGAGAGAGAGAGAGAGAGAGAGAGAGAGAGAGAGAGAGAGAGAGATTAGTGTCTTCCTACCAGGAGTATCGAAATGAGTATACTTGTCGCCTCCTCCTTATTTAGGGTAGATTGTAAAAAGGCTTGATATAGCCCCCCCCAAAAAAAAATGCCCTTTCCTGATTTGTAGTCCAGCTGAATGATATAGCACACATATGTAATTTGAAATATTGTCATACTTTTCAGGTAAATGTTGTGTTTTGTGGTTACATCCTATTGTATTTCAGGCTGTGACAACAGACATTCTGTGTTTCCTGAAATTCTTTCATCTTACTTTACCAGCAGTTTGACCGACATTAAGTTTGGACACTGTTATACACAGAAACTCCAAACTTGGTATGATTATACCTCCACGACGAGCGAACATATTGAAAATTATGCAAATTAAGGCCATCTTAAATGTAAATCTGGAATATCTTCAAAAGTGTGATAGGTAGAGGTACAGAGCCAACTTTCTATTAATAGATGTGTTGTATAGGCACATCCAATGAACCACAAACAAAAGTTGTACAATTGAATGAATGCTAATAAGGGACACTCGGAAAGTTAAATGCTGAATATCTTCAAAGAATTTTAGTGGGTTTTTTTCTCTTTTTGCAACTTCTCCAAAACAGCTTTGCTGATCGGTTTTATGAACGTTCCTTATGGAAGGGACAAACAAGTTTGTTCACTAGGTGGTGTTACTATGGAATCGTGTCGTTTATAATTATTACGGATGTGTACACAATTTAGCGATTAAAGTAAGGCTGGTAAGTAAAGGAAAATACAAATTGATTCACAAGCGGCCATTCAGAATGAAGGAGAACCTTGAGTCCGTACCCGGTGGTCACTTTCGTTCAACGAAGAGTGCCTCATTTTGAATCGCGACGCTTTGCGATGAATAAAGTGGCCCAAGTGAGCTAAATACGTTCGACAACTCAATCATTAGGCAGGGATCGAGAGAGTGGATTGTGACAAATCTTTTGATATATAGATTATATGTGTCGGGGCAGCAGAAGGTGTTTAAGGCAGGAAAACAAATTCGGGGGCGCCGATTTTTGTTTGTTCCCTTCTAACCCCAATAATTATTTTCGGTGGACAGTGACTTTGGAGGTCAGTATGAATGGGTTCGTATCGACCAGAATATGATAGCGACCATTCTGCTGGTTGCCCCTGTGCACTGTGGTAGCTGTTTCACGCCCTGGACGTGGCCTGTCGTCTGAGGACTGTTTCTCGATGACGAGCAACCAGGCTGCTGATGCATGATGGAATAAACACAACTCATTTGACGTGCTACCTCTGAATGCCCGGGCTGTATGATCCCTAAGGAGCGGTGGCGATCAGCACTTGTTATAGTCTCATCGGGTCATACGGAAATGTAATTTCTGCGTTTTTCTGACAGTTTTTTTATATAGAGAATGGAAGTCGTTCTTAAAAATCAACCCACAGATGAAACCTAATGACAATCATGTCGACACCCTTAAGTGAAATTACGCAGTACGTGTCCGGATGCTATGGTGTTTGTGAAGACAAAGTCCCTTGATCACTTCACAGCCAGCTAGGGTCGCTAAGGATTTCAAATGTAAGACTTAAACGGAGCTATGCCTTCTGGAAAAAAAATGAAGATAAAATACTGTGCGTTCTTATTGACTGAGTATATATTGCCATGTTACTCATATATCATCTGTTGTCATTGTACCACCCAGGGCCTAGAGGATGGACCTACACTGAGTCAGTAACCCTGGCTTAAGAATGAGTGAATCCAGAGGATAAATAATAGATAGACAGACAGACAGACAGGTAGATAGATAGATAGATAGATAGATAGATAGATAGATAGATAGATAGATAGATAGATAGATAGATAGATAGGATGGACCTACATTGAGTCAGTAACTCTGACTCAAGAATGAGTGAATCCAAAGGATAAACTAGAAAAGATGTTTGCTGCATAGCAAATCAGTGTGTGTGTGTCTTCAAAGCATATTGGTATGGCAATGTACAACTATTCCACAACACAACAGTAGAAGTTGGAATGGCATCTCTATCTATTATAGCTTTGAAGTTATTCAAGATTGAAAACTTCAAATGCTGCTAATTAGCATGATTTAAATTGCTACACTTTTGTTTTAAATTCATTAGACGCGCAATGGTGAATAACTCCCTAGTAGAAGTTGGAATGATAGCTCTATCTATCATACTTTTGAAGATATTCAAGATTTTAAATTTCAAATGTCTCTAATTTGCATAATTTTAAACATCTACATTCCTCTGTATAAAAAGGCCCATCTCCTTGTATGGAGGTACAGTCATGCCAAGTTAGGAGTTTCTATGTATAATAGTGTCAGAGAAAAGTGTCGGACAAAAATCGCTGGTAAAGAAGAAAGCAGGAAAAAAGAAGACAAGAATTTCAGGAAAAACAGAAAAGTGTGTGTTGACACAAACAATTTAATATTAGGTATATAGATATATATAGATAGGTAGATAGATCGATAGATAGATAGATAGATAGATAGATAGATAGATAGATAGATTGATACATACATACATACATACGTACAGACATACATACATGCACACACATACATACTAGGTACATAATAAATAAATAAATAAATAAATAAATAAATAAATAAATAAATAAATAAATAAATAAATAAATAAATGATATATGTCATACCCCTCTAATGTATCTTGAATCTGTTCCAGCTGAGAATATTTCCACGTCATATTTCAGCTTCCTACAAAGGCAGCAAAATCATAGATATAACATTTGGTAAGGAACAATGAACGCATATTATCCTAAAGTTTATTTGTCTGTTTAGGTGCCATTAATGCTTACCAGCTCATTCGATCAGTAATCAGGGAGAGAATTTTCCAATGAGTGTGATAATTTTCTTCTTTAATTTCATTACCACTTATATCAAAGTACTTTCTGCCGTGTATCCACTGGCGGGACAACCGTCTCCCTTAAGCTCCATCTTTCACTCAGCAGGGGCCCTTGGCAGGTCCGACTAGTGCTGCTATTTAATTGTTAGCCCGAGGGAGACTTCAGTTTCTGATACAATATTCCTATTCTGGGGCCCACCGCCACCAAGAACTGGTAATTTCAAGCTGTTTTATTTACATTTTAGGTAATGCTCACACTGGAAAAGTCCCATTATATAATTTACATTACATTCATTCGACAAATTAACCTTTTATCAACGCTAACCACACATATATTTTGGATACTACCTCCTCAAAATATCGAACCAGGTCTAATCCACAAAGTTAGCAGCCATTTTGAAAATTGTGGATTCCTCACCCAATGATTTGTAAATGAGGAAAGTAGTATTCGGATGATCTGGGGGGGGGGGGTTATAATATATGAAACCAAAGGTGTATATTTTGGAAATATTTCAGAGCATCAATAATGATATAATATATGCAGTGGCCACGATTCACTTTGATATCCAAACCAACTGTATTTATGTGCGACTGTCCCGCAATGCATTACACCATGTTCAAAATGGTGCATGATTTGCCGGCTATCATGCCGCATTTAGATTAATTTTTTAACTGATGATAATTGTTTCAGACACAACCGAGCGGGCAGATTACAGTTAAGATGTCTGTCATGTTTTAAAAGTACTCTAACGACCGATTGCCTTTGTAACTCGGAGAACGGACACCTGGAACCTGGTGAAGTATTACGATAACGATTACCGAACAACGGGGCTATGCTGTTTCACCAAAGAACGTGGCTATTCTTTATTAAACTTTGCATTGCTATGCGGTTTCCCCGGCCCTGGTCATCCCTACAGACAAGTTAAAATAAAATGCTGTGTTTGACTTGACTTGACTGCAAGGTAACGGCACATGACAACCGCTTTCTCGATAAAATCTTTCAACCGGGGCAATGGCCATGCTGTTTCACCAAACCTCCACTACAGACAAATTGAAATAAAATACAGTGTTTTGGTCGACTTTACGGCAAAATAACGGCACACAAGGACCACTTTCTCGATAAAATATTTCAGCCAGGGTCGACCAATTTTTATAAGGGAAGGGTGGTTTGAAACCTTTTTTTAAAAATTGTATTTTATGTTTCATAAAAATTATTTAGGGTTGGGACTCGGGCCTTTTCCGTGGGGTCGGCTTGGTTATCAGAACCACACATATATTTTTGTTAAGCCTCAGATAACTTGGACATTTGTTGAAACATGTTTAAAATGGATGTTCTTTCCCCTTTTACACATTACCTCCTTTGACGTCAGTTTAATTTGTTACCTGGGCACAGCCAAAGGGACTTGTTATATTTAAGTGCATCAATTGAAATTGTTTCTGCTACAGATAATTTGACATTTTTTGGCTTCTTGGCTTGAACTAAAATTGCTCTTGGCATACAAACAAACAAACAAACAAACATACATACATACATACATACATACATACATACATACATACATACATACATACATACATGTCATTGAGAACGCCGCTGAATGCTCGCCACCAGGGGTCGTTTTCATCGGTTGAGGTTACTTTCGCTGGTGGCCTTGGGCTCTGAATAAACAGATGAACCGGGGTTTCATGTTCAGTACTTGACAACAACAACAACAACAACAACAACAACAACAACAACAACAACAACAACAACAACAACAACAACAACAACAACACCAAATCTCAGAAAATAAAACTAGAAAAGTGTCCAAAGGACACGGGTGCCCCCACCTACCATTGCCCGTATCAGCATTGGAAAGAATAGCATGTAATCGGTGAAAGACTTCAAACATATTGTGAAATCTGTACACATAGCTTTTCATATATTGATTGATATTCCTATCCAATTCCATGGTTTATACCTGACATACTTCATGAGCTACACATGGCACAAGTTTGACAAGAATCAATACTAATTTGCCTGGAATTGTTATTTTCACTAAGTTAATTAATGATTATCAACAGAGGATAGTTGACCCAAGAGACAAACAAAACACCAGGGCCACATCTTCACATATTGATTAATATTGCTATCAAGTTTCACAGCTGTACCTCATACCCTTTGTGAAGTACACATGATACAAGTTTGACATGAGTCAACATTTTCACTGAATAGACACTTTTGCTAAGTTAAATAATGAAAAATGAACAGAGGCTAACTACCCCAAGAGACAAACAAAACCTCAGGTGCGCATCTTCATCACTAATTAGTAAAATTGTTGATTCGATGTTGAACTTGTCAGATTTGTATGCATATCTCAGGAAGTTTTATATTCGGCCATGAATCCTAATATAAACAGAGGATAGTTAGTCCAAGAGACAAGCAAAACCCCAGATGCACATCTTCATATATATTGTTTAATGTTCGCACCAAGTTTCATAGGTATGCCTTAAATACTTTATGGGATACATGCGACACAAATCTGACAAGCCTAACGTCGAACCAACATTTTCCCTAAGTCAATTAATGATTAATTAACACAAAATAATTAATCCAATAGACAAAGAAAACCTCAGGCGCACATCTTCATATATGTTGATAAATGTTCCCACAAAGTTTCATGGTTGTACCTCATTCTTTTAGATACGCGCGGCACAAATCTAACAATTTCAATGTCGGACGGACGGACGGAAGGAAGGGCGGATAAGGGCAAATCTATATCCCCCATGCGGGGACATAAAAAAAGCCTTTATACGCGCCATATGGACCGTCCCCTGTGGTAATTGTTCCCCGTTAAGATCAATGGTGCATTAATAACACCAAAGATATGTTTAAAATTTATCTTTATTTACAATATAGGTGGGAGGGATAGGCCAATCAGATATAAGAACACACACCATGTGACCAGTCTGTAACCTGCGGCACAGTCACCCTTCATTGCCTCGTTTTGATATTGAACTAGCTGCCGTTAGAGGGCGCACATCCTGTGAATGTTCCGCCGATTCCAGTCAACCAAGCATGGTGATGAGATGAGTTCGCGGGCATTTTGATAAAGTTTGTAAGTTTTAAAATTACATCATCACTGAACCTAAACCTGTAACGGGCCCTCGGTCTTCTAGCTGCCGATACAAGCCTCTCTGTCAAGCTCAGCGGTGTTTTAATCCTTTAGTAGAGTGGCCGTATTTACAAAGAATTTTAACCTGGTAAGAAATTTCCCTACAACCATTTGCCAGTGGGCCAACAGTGGTCCACCTTTGGGAAGGGCAGCCCACTGGTGGACCGCCAGCGAACCACTATCAAATCTTTGTAGGGTTGGGTCAAAATTAAAATCAACTTGCTTTGATCCCACATTCCGTAATCCTGGGTCGCATGAACAATTTTAGTGTGAACCAGTCTCTTTTATGGCTATTGCATTAAGCATATGATTAACACTTCCGGATAATGGCTTAATGTTAATTTGATCCAGATCTTGATCCAGCTCAAAAGATAAAGTACAGGATTAAACTAAGATTAGTTCAACAAAATGAACATGTTTAGAACAGAGTTAGTATTGTATCCCGAACATAGATTGTTCATTCCTGGAAATTTTTATTCATATATTAGACCTGGGATTAAGCAGTCTAGGGTCAAAGGTGTACCAACTTAATTTTGGGATCAAAGTCAGGATCAGATGAAATTCTTTGTGAATATGGCCATGGTGACCGAGTTATCACTTTTCCTGGGCGCACTTGGTGCCGACAGTGCGATGAGGAAAGCTGATCACTGATCGCCTATAATATTTTTGATGGATAAAAATGCAGAGGCCATTTACGGCAGTGAAATATTTCTTGCAAGTTTCAATGAGGAAAGTTGCATGTCGGTAGATCGACGTGTGATTTCCCATGGTTTATGTGTAGTTTGTCGTGCCCTTCTTTTTTCTTTCTCACACGGCATTTGTCAGGTACTCTAATAGCATCAAAGTGGATCTGGAAGTGTTTATTGAATTCATTTCTTTACGTTGAATGCAGAATAACGACACACAACCTGCAGCAGTTTAGGACCACTGCGTGAAACCATATATTGTGAGCTGCATGGCAGGTGGATCAAATCATAAATAGATCAACGCTTAAAATGAGGCGAGCTCCTTTTCGCTTTGAATTGAATTTGTTCAGAAACAACGCGCCTTATAATGTTGGGTTTGTGCAAAGCAAGGAAGCTTCACGCTGGGAAAAAAGTCATTTTTTGTGTGTTCTTGTCCCTGAAATAATTGAACTATTGGAACAATTTTGCCAGATGAGTTTCCAGTTTGATATGTGAGGTTACTGACGGGGTATTGTAGGCCATACGTGGTGCAATACCTTTGGTTATTTTTCACCCAGATTCTAGGGCTAACAATTTATGTACTCAAAGTAAGTGCAACTTTACTCTGGATCTGAATCTTTTATTTGATTTGTGTAATTTATGTAATCATGTAGAAATTTATACAAACGGATTCTGCCTTGAACCAAAGGCCCTGTACCTAAGAGGACCGGCAACTTGCTGTGAATGCTATCACACATGAGAAAATCCTTTAACTCAATTTTTGATTTCCATTCAAGAAAAATATAAACAATATTTGAGAATGTTAACTCTTTCAATGCAAATCCCATCTAAAGTCGATCTACTAAAGTCAAACTAGTCTAAATTATCATTTGGATCTCAAATTTGTATTCCTCGTAAAAAGACCTTTCATTCAAGTACCAGCATGCCTCTAGTTCCAGAGAAAATATCCCAAGTCAACAGCTTTTTTCGCAATGCGCCCCGAGAAAAGTTGTTGACTCAGTCCAAAATTTGACACTTAAAGAGTTACTTTGCTCGATGCCTTTGTGGTGGTGGCGCTGATTATATTTTATTACCTTTTATTGCAATTCTCAGCTTACATTATTTCGGGCGGAATCGCAGTACTCATATCGCGTCAAACTATCAAAAAATTGTCATCAATTTTCATCCAAAAATAGCCAAGAAACTCCACTTTTTTCTTTGTTATCACCACACTTTGATATAAATGATATCGTTAGACTGGCCGGGGGAAAAGCAAATGGTACATAAGATTATTTTAAGGAGGAGTGATCGGAAGGCATACCTTTAAAGCGTTTTCAAATTCAAATCTATGCTTTCCTGTTCGCAAACATCTGCGTATGGCCATTGTTTCAACTGATTTTGTGATTTAATTGATGGCTTGTGCCAGATTGCACCACAAACCGCAGAATTTATGAACATAACAAACTTAGACAACATCGACTGCAAAAAATCTAGGAATGCTATCTCCTGTTGGCTTTGGACTCCTTGTTGGAACATAAGGATATACCTCTTTGATGTGGCAGTTGTGTTGACGGTTTGCAACTATGCGGTAGGCTAAGAAATATTGAATCATGGAATGTCATCACTGTTCAAAAGCATTGATTAGCATATTCTCGCCCTCGCCAGCCCAATGCGGTTGGAGGCGGTACATTGTCTCTCATAATCACTGGTGTTCTCAAGCAGCCCGAGTCCTTTACCTGATAACATTGCTGGATCTTATTAACTAATTTGACTTGTAATGGATGATTTTATGAAAAGGATACATCATTATTTAATTGTATAAAGCTACAGTGAAGCACTTTTGACATCGACAATTATACAAACCTTATATAGAAATATACAGGTGACACCCTCGCCACACTGGGCAATCCAAGAATTTACCATTTGCTTTACTTCTTCAACTTTGGTAGGTGGTACACGAATATCGAAAACTGAAAATGACAAACCCTATTTCTATATCGTTCAAATAAGCAAACATTCGGTTACACATAATTTTTGTGAAAGGAACAGGAAACGATGTATCCCATAAACTGTTAGGGTAAAGGGCATTATATTGGTAATTGTCTTTTACTGCAAAAACAAAGTGATAGTAATTGGGTTTCAAAACTATTGCCTGTCACATGGCTTAAACGAAGGTTATTCTTTTGTCAGTACTGATGTTCATATTAGTTGCTGCAGATAGCGCTAAATATATAGATAGACGTAAAGATCAAAGTATTTATTTTCCAACCGTTTCACCCAGTCTGCATATGATACGACTTTCTTTACAGGAAACGAGTCTTCCATTATAAAAAGCATTGCACATAGTTCAAAATTAAGTAACGTAGCAGGTCTTATCATGAAAAACTCCAGAAGGCATTTTTCGTGGTGTAAAGAAAAGAAGACAACATGCAAATATCAAATGGACAAAGTAATCAGTAAAAGCTCTTAGAAATATCAAATCTGGCGCTTTAGACAAGAGATTTAAACTCTTGAGACGAATTCATTTTACGTTTATAATGATAATTATAAAATATCTGGCGTTATGTGAGCTTGCATGGAATGCGTGTGCGACGTATATGGCTGAGTTTGCCATGCAAAGCAAACAAAAACATATTTAACTTTCTACGCATGCACTCCTTCATAAATAAAAAGACAAGGTATTTGGGAAAATAATTTTACACCTTACAAAAATGTTAAATGAGTTTCGAAAAATGAAGATGCTTATAACAAAGTGGAGGCAACAGGGACTGTTGGGAGAGAAGGGTATCTAATCCACTTCTATGTCAAAACATTCGAAAGTCTCTTTCAGGAGTCGATGTGCTGGAAGCTCTAGATGTAAAGTGACTGCAGGTCAAGATGTCTTGATTACAGATAAACGTATTGTATTTAATGATGATTTTCATAGCCAAGACTTGTATGGAATATGCATTCATGTTAAATTTGAAAAAAAGCGGGAATACAAACAAATCTGGGAGAGGAATTTTTAATGATATATATATATATATGTATATATATATATATATATATATATATATATATATATATATATATATATATATATATATATATATATATATGTGTGTGTGTGTGTGTACAAAAACAAACAAACAAAATAAATAGTTTCGTTTCAACTAATTCATAGATTAATTCGCAGTAATTATCTCGTTTACGTGGAAGATGGTGGACATCCATTTATTTTCTTTTTAAACAAAACGATAATTATGATTTTTTCCATCACTTGTAATAGTAATAATACCTTTAGCTTAATAGACATCCATAAGTGTTGAGGTAAATTTATAAAATATAATTATTGGTAATAGCGTCACTTACAAAGAATATTCTCAGGCTAATTTTTATCACTGACATTTGTGTTTGCAGTGTGCAAAGGCAACTTGGGCAGTGAAGACCGTATAGATATATTGCGAAACGCAAATATTGCTACTTTTTGGGCTGGGCGGATATATAGGATTTAAATCTGGAAACAGAAAGTGCATGGAAACCAAGGCAGAACGTTCATATTTTATTTTCTATTCCTATGCAAAGAACCGCTTATTTTCTCGAATCGAATGATTAATTTACATTTGCAACATATTATAATCATGACTCAGCAGGTAAAGATTATTGATGTACATGTTTTGGTTGCGGTTGCGTAAATCTTAATAAGCGGACTGTCTGCTGTGTGATGCTATCTAGTGACAATGGGGCAATTACGTTTCTGCCATGCAACAGATAAATTATCAATTTTTATCGCAGGTTTATAAATGCTGAAGTAAAAATAGACGAGGAATGCCCCACTTGCATCAAACTACAAAACTGCGGAATTCATTGGTAAAATCAAGGAAACAATAGATATATCCTGATAATTAGTCAACCCGTGCAGATTAAATAACAACTATTTTCAATCAATGCATACTTGTTATGATATAACCGTTCTCTTGTTAGTTTTTTTTTTATATATCTCGCCAATTACAATGCGATTCTCGATTGAAATGTAGTGATCTTACCTGCTTTGAACTCACTGGGGATAACGTTCACTTGTACTCCACCCTGAAATAAAACTGTCTTCTCAAAATATGGGTCCAATATATGTGTAAAATTAAAACAAAAAAAATCCCATGGCCTCAAATTTAAATTTCATGAACATCACACAATAAATAGCATTTGCCAAATTTCAATGACGAAACATTGGGCATAATTGGAAGCCACATTAATTTTGTAATCATTTTATTGCTGGCTTGTGAGAGCAGGTCTTGATATCAGATTGTAAAGTATGTCTGTTTAAACAGGTTTAATTAATCATTCTAACGATAATGTGAGGATAGATGTGGCCATGAAGTTAAGCACAGACCAAATATACCCTTTATTCTTGACAGAGGCATGAACAACATGCATATGCTGCAAGAAGTGCAGTACATGATGCAACACTGCACTCTGCACCCTTCTCTTTGGGATGAGAATAAACTTAATTCTTTCAGTGCCAATCATGTCTAACGTCGATCTATTAAAGTCAAACAAGTCTGAATTATCAGAAGGATCTCAGATTCGTATTCCTCGTAAAAAGATCTTTTATTTAAGTACCAGCATGCCTCTAGTTCCAGAGAAAATATCCCAAGTCAACAGCTTTTCTCGGCACGTATTGCGCCCAATGCGCGCCGAGAAAAGCTGTTGACTGAGTCCAAAATTTGGCACTTAAAGAGTTAATTGGAAGAATGCACGAGCCGGTAGGTATCATGCCCGTTTCTTTCCGGTGGATAATGCAATGCGCCAGAGCTGTGTCGGATGTTTGGGCATTCCTCGGCAACCGGTTAATGACTTGAAAAGGCCGGAAATTACAACCTACAGAATGGAACACTTAAGCACCTATTGGCAAAAGATTCATAGTACTCTGTACTTTCTAAGGAGAAACACGCTCTTAAGACATTGGGCATTGAAAGACTATTACCTTTGATGTACCTTGCGTAATAATTTGTATCTTTCTGTCGCATTTCAAGCTATAGGTGAATAAATTTGGAAAGAGATCATGCATGATTTGGATTCCGATTATACTGTATAAATAAATATTACTGCATTTTACACGTGGATTTGTTGCCAGAAGATGGAACATAGGGCAAATGAGCACTGAATGCTACTTAATTTCTTACCAATAACTGACCAAAAGCTTGATATAAGATATAATCCAACATGTTACTTTGCCCTGTCAAATTCATTCATGGCCAAAAGAAACCCCATAGGTACTTTCCTAATAATGGTTAATAGCAACTATCGGCCCAACATCCACCATTTACAAAATAAGGCCAACATGTCAGTTTGACCTTTCAAGGTCACTGAAGATCAAAACTAACACCAACAGAAACCCCGCAAGCACTTTCCCATTCATGGTTAACAGTAACGATGGGCATCATCATAGCCACAGAGACCAAGATATAAGTCAATATGTCAGATTTGCTGAGTCAGAAAAAAACCCCAAATGTAACAAAGAACAAATACAAAAAACAAAAAAAAGACAAATAAAAAACAAAAGCCCCCCCCCACACACACACACATACACACAAAACGAAGTTCGAACTTTACTTGACACGACATCCGCATGCCTGTCAAAGGATATTGTATCGTTATCTCCTTGACATTTTTGCTGAAATTTAGTGAGCTATTTACACGTAAAAGCAAAGCATTTCACGAAGCAGTTTCAAAATATTGCAATGCGTGCATTGTCTTACGTGTGCACCAGTAGCGCTTACCGAGACATTGTCCCAAAGTTTGATATCCCATAACTTTACCTTGAATTAACATATCCTTACTATTTATCACATTTACTGAGATTATATTTCGATTAACATATCCCCACCATCTTTGGTTTAAACATATTTTATTAAATCAATTGGGGAACAGCACATAGTCCTGTATGGATCCCTCTTGAAAACAGAAGAGTACAAATGAAACGCTTGACAACATGTATAGGACGAATGCAGGGAGAAACGCTTCTACAGTGACTGGTACAGATAGGGTGGCAAGCCACTCGAGAAGAAGAGTTATACACCACCAGACATGTTTACAGATAGGTATAGAATTGTTTGCAGTGGGCCTTAAAACCTGTATAAGTTAACTTAGCATTTCTAACTGAAATTAACAAATACATATATATGTATATATATTTATATATACATATATATGTATGTATATATATATGTATATATATTTATATATACATATATATATATATATATATATATATATATATATATATATATATATATATATATATATATATATATGTATATATATCACCATCAAGTGTCAAATCTGGCTGTTGAGATTATGCACCTATGTACTTATTTAAAAATGGAAACGCCAATTGTACATCTTCAGATTCCGATGATGTACATCCATCCCAGACCACAGACCCAAATTCCAAGATAGGACGAACAAAGGAGAGGTATAAGTATATATATGTATATATATCACCATCAAGTGTCAAATCTGGCTGTTTAGATTATGCACCTATGTACTTATTTAAAAATGGAAACGCCAATTGTACATCTTCAGATTCCGATGATGTACATCCATCCCAGACCACAGACCCAAATTCCAAGATAGGACGAACAAAGGAGAGGTATAAGATTTCGAGAGACTTCCTACTTAAGCGCATTTGCAAGTGCTTCAAAATATTAACCATTTTCATGCCTTTATTCGTAGTTTCATTTATATGACTGGACCATGTTAAATCCGACGGCACTCTCTGTCCGAGGTGTTTATGTTCAGTATCCGTTTGCAAGGTTTGATCCATAAATACAACATCAGTATATCTCCTGGGTATTCTCTTCCTTGAAATAATCATGGATTTGGTCTTAGATGGATTAAAGACTACTAGCCACTGCTGCGACCATGACTCAATTTCCTGTAAGTCAGAATAAAGGTAGGATGTTGCCTAAACGGGGTCGTCTGCAGTAATAAATAAGGTGGCATCATCTGCAAACAGTCTTATAGGGGACTGGATTACATTAACTATATCATTTATGTGAATTAAAAATAACAAAGGACCCAGGACAGAACCCTGGGGGACACCTGCTTCGACTCGGCCCCAGGAAGAAGTACCACCCTGGATCACCACTCGCCGCTGACGGTTACTTATAAATCGTCAAACCAAGTCAGCAAGTGTCCGGTTATCCCAGCCTTTTGCAGTTTATGTAGTAAACCAGGATGGTACACTCTATCAAACGCTTTAGAAATGTAACAAAATATTATTCTAACTTCTTTTTCCAGGTCTACTGCCTGGCAAAAATGATGATAAAAGAAGATTAATTGATTAACAGTGTTGCCACCTGGTATAAAACCAGACTCACAATCAGAAATCACTTGTTTGTCACGGAAGAAATTAAAAAAAAAAAAAAATAATAACTCGTTCAAACATTTTCGATACACAGCATAAGACAGAAATAGGCCTGTAATTTTTGCAATCATTAGGAGACCCTTTCTTTAGAATAGGAAAAATTCATATTTAACTGCCATCCTGCTCACTTCCTGTGTTGCCGGGGCAACAGACTGATGTTGCCACCATGATCAGGGCAGATTTATATTATATACTACATAAACATCCATAAATAACACCTTTTCAACCAAAAGAGAGCCCATTTCTAATCAATTTAGGCATCCTTTTTGTTTCAAATAAATATTAATACATTTTCTTCAGATTATTGTGTGTTTGTGTTGTTCATTTTGTTGAGAAAGTACTTTTTACCATGCTTTAAAATACATGGATCTGCCATGGTGCAGGTGGCTCCCTCTTTTGCTCAATAGGTGGTAGAGTAGGACCGCATTTAGATATGAATACATCCTATTGGAACAACGTTTGCCTTTTCCCACTCACTGGGAAAAGAGTTATTAACCATTCTAGTCAATGATTCGGAAATAGCTCGAAGAAGCCTCTTTGAGGAGACGTGCGCTAATTCCGTCCGGCCCATTAGCCTTTGAAGTATCTAGACTTTTCAAGATATAAAAAAACTTCATTACTATTAACCGAGATAGAACTTAGTGCATCAGTGGGAGATTGGAAACCGATTTTGAGTCGGCATGGTAAAGTTAGTACCGTCCACACTACAACTGCTTAGGAATAGATCGTTAAAGGTCTGTGCTTTTGATTCATCACTGTATAAGTACGATTACTATGGATGATTGGTTCTTATTTAAAAAAGACTTGATAGTATGCCATCAGCTTTTTTTTTCGATGTTGAGTATTGTTGACGGAGTCGTCAAGACGTTTGTAATACTTTTTTGGCCAATCTCAAATCTTCAATATACTTGTTGCGCAACTGCCTAAAATACGGCCACAAAAATGAATTCTTTTTAGCTCTTTTATGAATGCGATACACCTTCCGCTTAGTGGCACGAAGAGTATTTGTATACCACGGAGAATCATTGGGACTAATCGTTACACTATAATTTGGAATGTTCTCTTTTGCTAAGGTAAGAAAGGAATTTGTCCATTTGAAGCATTGAGTGTTAATATCGTCCGAGTCGAAGCAGGGGCCCCAATCATAATGGTGTAATTTTCCCCTAAATGTTTCGAAATTAGCTCGATCATAATTCCAAACAAATCTGGCAAAACATGGATTTTTCTTTCGTCTAAATAACAAATTTGCACTAATTACTTAATGGCCACAGTTTGCCAGAGGAGGAGAAACCCTGATGTCAGAAATGTAATTGGGAATATTTGTAATAATTTGGTCAAGACAGGTTGAGGATGTTTCCGTAATCCTAGTTGGTTCATTATTATGGATATTTAGGTTATTAATTGTAAAAAAATCTGTCATTTTCATACCATGGTTTTGTGCAGGGATCTCCGTTTAGATCATCCATTATTACAATTTTTTCCATGCCAGAATTCCTTGCTAGATCTAGACTATCCTGGAAAAGGTCCCAGAAACTAATGTGTGCATTCGGTGGTCTATAAACTACACCAAACAAAAGTTTATTATTGTGTAAACGAACTTCTACCCACAGTAACTCGATGTTTTGGTTCTCAAGGTCAGCTCGTCTTTTTGTTACCAGTGATCGTGAGGCGTAAACCTTTGCGAACTACTATAATCTTTGGTCAGATTACACAGTGTATTCTGATACATGTGAAGGAATCCTGTTTGTTCTAAGCCATGGTAGTAGAAATAGTTACCAGACAGATCTTTTTGCAGACAGGAAAACGAAAAATACGAAAAATACGATGAATGTCAAACTAAAATGCTGCATGTACAATTATTCTATTTTGAAGGCGGTTTGGAAATAGAATCTCTTGTAGCTTGCAAATAGCATGTCATGTATAGTTCAATATAACCTGTCCATATTATTTCTGAACGTTTGTATATATAAAGACCCCTTCGATTCACTACTTAGCACGTTTTGGGCAATCCGGTTTTGAATATATAACAAAATTATTCGACTGTTTAAAATTCGAGTATGCAGGAAACATGGCAGTGCAAGAACTTGGCATTTCACATTCCATGTTTGGAAGTACTAACCTTCAATAACGTAAGATTGACAGATACCACATCTCCTAGTGTCAATTCCGGATTATTCTTTAATCTGTAAGAGTATAAAAATAGTTGCAGTTAAAACAGAATCCGGAAACATAAATAGAATTGATAAGGTATTTATTTGTTTGTTTATTTATTTATTTATTTAATTAATTAATTAATTAATTAATTAATTAATTTATTTATTTATTTACTTATTAAAATCAGAATCCAAATCATGCGCGCTCTCTTTCCAAATATATTTCCCCGTATATCTTCAAATGCAACAGAAAGATACAAATTATTACGCAAGGTACATCACAAGTAATAGTCATTAATGCCCAATGTATTAGCAGCGGGTGTCTCCTTAGAAAGTACATAGGTCTCCAACACAGCTCTCTGCGAAAATGTGTCAAGAATATATGAATGCTCCTCCCTTGATTTCCTTGTAGTCTTATTCTGATAAAACACAATCAGCACTAACTCACAAACAAAAAGACGTCCAAGAATTAGGGACTCAAAAATTATGGTTCCTCGCCTGGTTTCCTGTGGTGAAGTTACTAAAAAGGACAGTTTCTTCTTTGGTATTTACTTCAGAACAATTTTGTTTCAACTAAAATGCATTTGTGTCGGAGTGTAGCACACGAACCTGTCCTTCTCCTGGTCTCTGAATTCCA